>JAGFMF010011406.1:8526098-8648939 GCA_019455555.1 Galemys pyrenaicus | reverse complement strand
ACCCCTATGTTTATAGCAGCACTCTTTACAATAGGGAAGACCTGGAAACAACCTAAATGCCCCAAAACAGATGAGTGGATCGGGAAGCTGTGGTGCATATACACGATGGAATACTACTCAGCAATCAAAAATTAAAACCTAGACTCATTCATAGGAACATGGATGGGGCTGGAAGGGATTATGCTCAGTGAAATGTCAGAAGGCAAAAGAAAAATACCCATATGGTTTCTCCCTAGGAGGAACATAAGGGAACTAAATAAGGATCAAGGAAAGGAATAATGACAATAACAATAATAATAAAAACAATAAGACAACGACAAATTGGGGACACTTGGTGGGGAGGGAAGAGGGGGAGGGTTGAGGGCAGATAAGAGCACAAGGGACTGAGGTGATGGTGCACTGGTGAAATGGTGGTGGGAAATACATGGGATTACAGTTGATGTCAAATATATATAAATAAAGGAAAAAATAAAAACCAGATTCATTTAAAAAATAATTCTGGCCAAGTGAGATTAAAACAGTGTGTTTTATGACAATGAAATCCCTGCCTTTTTATCTATTTCTCTTCTAACTGTTACAAGGTATTTTACTGTAGACTAATATATGACTTTTGAAACATAAATGTACAGTTTAATAAATTATTAAAAAGTGAAATACACCTATCTCCCATTTCAATAAATAAAACAATTTAATTTCCCCCCCATAGAAATGTTTTTTTCTTCTATTAAGATACTTGGGGTTTTTGTATTGGGGGGTTGGGGAGAGGGGAGAAACCCAGAGTAACAGATCCAAAATAGTGCTCCTTTCAAATGGAATTACATCAAAAGTATAATAATCGGTTTACTCTGTAGCTATCTCTATAACTATGACAGGGCAAGTCCTGGATTTTCAGCCTTAAAGATCAAACCCTTTAGGCTAAGCATCTTCAGATTTGGGTCCTGTGGATGGGAGTATAGATTTCCACTTATCCTCTGGACATCAGGAAAGTTTTTATTCTTAATTATTTTTTAAATGTTCTGATCATCCCTCCTTTGCCTTCCCTAGAAGCACAACTAAGACTTTACCGTTGAAAGTGACTTTGTGCAGTAGTAAAATATGCGGTCATTGTCGAGGCAAATACAGTTCAGCTCAGTCTGTAGAAGGCTGGATTCGAAGTGGCAAGGAGAGTCAGTGAAACAGAAAATCTTAATTTTTTCTGCTTAGTTATAATTTACTGTATTAAGCTATAACATCTATTGAAACTACATAAGTCAATGAATCAAAAGTATTGTAATATACAGAAAGTGATTCTCTTGAATACTTTTTTATGATTAAAAGAGAAAATGATGATAAACATTAAGATAATTGAGGAAATAATGTTAACTCACCAGGTGTGTTTAAAAACAGAAGAGTGGTGAGTTGTCAACTTTTGTTGACAAAGGAAGACTCATCTTTTGCAGTTTCTATGGCTGTAAGATTTAGTTATTGGGACTTCAACTTTGGATTTGGAGGACTGAACATGTGTTTATTGTCAGTCCCTCCGTAATGCCACTTTGGTAATGGTCAACATGAGAAGAGGCTGCAGCAGATAGGAGACACCACACATTTTTGGAGGCTGAAAAGCAGGCAGACCTGTGATACTTAGTACAGTGAAGAAAGTCGATATTTAAGTGCCTTTAGAGGAGGTTGGGAATGGATACTGGGAAGAAGCAGCCAATTCTCACTCATTATCCCAAATAGACTCTTTGGGATTAGAGGCTTTGGAGTGGGGCGAGGGATAAAATTAAGGGATTCAGTAAAAGTCTTTAAAAGGAAATAGATCCTCAGTTCACTTCCCCCACCCCATGTAGCAATATAAAGTCCTTGCCAGAGATTAGACATTTTCCCCCCGGAGAAACCAATGATTGTGGATTTAGGAATATCAGGCAAAATAAAGGGTGAGAGTGACATGCTGAACTGAAAATGAAAGGAATTAATAAATGTATGCACACCAAACTATGAGTCCTTATCCTAGGCTGGCCAGGTACTTACCAACATGACAGGATATTGAAGTTCTCTGTGTAAAGTGAGCAGCCCTAGAGAAAACATCTGCACTTGAGGTCTCACAATGAAAAAGCTGACTTACTACCCATTTTTCCTACAGTAAACCACTAATCAGCAACCTTACTCCTAAATTCTATAAACATGGTATTTAGATCAGCTTTGTAGTGCCTCATTCTTAAATACAAATAGTCGATAGGAGGCATTCAAAGAAGCCTTCACAAAAAAACCAGCACAGATTTTAAAAAATAACAGAGACAACAGATATGCTAAGAAAATAATCAACATTAAACTACCTGAAATTAGTATATAAAGAGATGAGAAGATACTGCATCCATAAAAAAAAAAAAAAGAATAGAGCCTGTAAAAAGTGATAAGCCAATAAGATGGCAAGAGCAAATTCACTGGAATAATTGAAAGATAAAATAAAAATAAAAGCAAAGGGATAGCAAATAGGAGGAAGGAAATGCCAGTTCACTGGGCATTCTATGGTACTAAGGAGAGTTCCACAAAGAAACTACCCACAGAGAAAAGTAAGGAGGGGAAATTAACAAAGAAATAAGACATATTCCCAGAACTGGAGAACATACATTTGTTCACCAAATAGTCAGGGAATTAATGAAAAAAGACCCACACAGTCAATATATAAGACATATCATTGTAAAACTTCAAAATACTAAGGAAAATGGAAATAACCTAAATCCTGCAGAGTCAAATGCAAAAAAAAAAAAAAAATTGGAAATTGGAATGGCACTTTTTAACAGCTGTACTGAAAACATAAAAGACAATGGATTAATCCCTTCAGAATTCTGAGAGAAATTATTTTCAGTCTAGAATTTTATATACAGACTGTCAAGTAGAATAGCTATTTTCTGGGTGTTAATGTCTCAAGACTTTATTTTCTGTGCATCGTTTTACAGGGAACTGCTGGGTGGCATGTTTCACCAAAAGATGGGCATACACTAAGAAAGAATATTTATGGGATTCTAGAAACAGGGAGTCAAATCCAGGAGAAAAGCAAATTCTGGGATGGCAGTTTCAAGATGGCAGCATGCAGCAGCCTAGTGAGACATGGTCCAGACTGTAGTTGGAGGAGAAGCTGCTCCAGAGGGAGTT
The DNA here is from genome assembly GCA_019455555.1 of Galemys pyrenaicus. Lineage (NCBI taxonomy): Eukaryota > Metazoa > Chordata > Mammalia > Eulipotyphla > Talpidae > Galemys > Galemys pyrenaicus. Next base: position 8,645,804 of record JAGFMF010011406.1, on the reverse strand, counting down.
TCCTAATGAAAACAAAAACAAAACTGGTAGATAACTTGCCACGTTGGGCCAAGTGAAAATATTTGTCAGAGGGCCTTTCTAGTTTCTATAGAGCATTTGGGATAGATTAAGAAAATCCTAGAAAATGGTAAAAAAGGGCATCTATAAACTCCAGAAAAATAAATAGCTGTATTAAAAAGACACATGGAATGAAACTGGCTCAGCAGGTAATATATGCCTGGGTCATATTATAAATCACTAATATACTAGAGTATGCATATAGGCTGCTATAGTAGAGATTCCACAGGACTGTGACTTAATGAACAAAAGGCATTTATTTTCTACCTTGAGTGACGGTTTAAGGATGGGCATTTCGGGTGGCTTCATGCGTCTGCCCCTTACAGCTAGCTGCTCATGAGCACAGATTGCTTCCATCCGGTTACACTACCATTCTTTAAGGCATGGACCTGATCTGTGAGTTTAAATCCTGGTGGTAGCACATCTATGTTCTAGCTCACAGAATGGGTAAGGGCAATAAGGGGCAACGGTATAAAGCCTGGCCTGTAAGTGACACACGTTACTTTCTCTCATATCCTAGCGGCAAATTTTAGTCTTATGGCTCTGTATCAAGGGAAAGTATTCAAAATAATTAACAACTGGCAGCCCAACCCCTGGCTACTCAGAACACAGATCTACAGAGTGGGAGATGCTATGGAAGCTGGCTCCCTGCTGGATCACATGTTATCTGTTGGTTTGCTGGAGTATAGAGACTAGGGGCAGGGGAGCGTCCCAAGAAGGGATTGAGAGTAGCTCATGTCACAACCATTTTCTAGTTCATGAGGAAGTATTTTAATAACAATTAGTACAATTTCATTAAAATATGAACTTAGTATTAAATCCTGACTAACCATATATTACTGCAAGAGAAGGTGGAAAAAATGGTGACATACTGTATCAGAAAACTGGAAAAGGATAAGCTGGCACCTGATAGGATATTCATTCTATTAATTAAGAGGTAAAAACTAATTCAAGAACTATTAGAAATATGTATTGTAGCAACATGGATAAAGCTGGAAGGGATTATGCTAAGGGAAATTACTCAGAAGAAACAAGAAAAATATTGGATGGTTTCACTTATAGGGAATCCAGGGAAGCTGAATGAAGGGTCGGCAAAGACAGAACTTGAAGGCAAACCATAAATCTGAGGCATATACAGGGAAGGGAGAGGAAGATGGGTCAAAAGAGAGGAGGGAAGAGCACAAGTGACTCTGGTGATGTTCACAGGGTGTTGTGGTAGTGGGAGAATTAGGGGGACTACACCTGAAGGGAGAAATCAAATATTGAACAGTGTTATGAACACCAATGTAAGAAAATAAAAAAAAGCAATAAAAAACTTCTAACTGGGGCCTCCCTGGTGGCGTAGAAGGTTGAGCGCTGCACTGTGAAACATCTGCAGCACAGCAGTGCAAGTTCGATCCCCTGCCAGGGAGAGGACCCACATGGCGCAGCAGACCTCTCCTGCCTTGGCCGCTGCTCCCCTCAGCAGTGTACTTTGGTCGATCTGCCTGTTCTGCTCCCTACTCTGTCTTTGGTAGATCCTCCCATCTCCCTGTACCTCTGGCCTGTACCCCAATTCTTGTGTGCATAAATAAATAAGTCTTAAAAAAAAAAACCAAACTTCTAACTGTCCAAGACAATCATTACTAAATGTTGAAATCAAATTGAAAAAGTGGTGAAAAAAACAAAGCCTACTTGCCCTTGTTGGGCCATGTATACTGATGAGTAGACAGTCTTCCTGTATATGACATGAAACATTTTATTGCCTGATGGTTCATCTGAGTGCTCTACCAAATTTAAAAGTTAGAAGATCTTTCCGTGTATACACGTATGTACATGTATGTATGTGTATATATACATACATATATACACATATATGTACATATATACATACATATATGTATATATACACATATATACACATATATGTATGTATACATATATACACATATATTTACTTGAACATGGAAGAGACCAAAGAGTATACTTAAATGTTAAGTATCTGGGATAGCAAATTTGGAAGCATGCACAATGCATGTGGTTTATCTGCCTCATGGACCTCGAGCTAGTGGGAAACAGACTGAATCCATAAGAAACATGTAAGCCAGTATTGAGCACATCTGTATTTTTAAGTAGTGCTGATGTTAGGAGTATACAAGTATAGTTTTGAAAAGGATTTTCCCAACCCTGTAGAAATACTTGAATATTTTTGACTGCCAAAACAATTTGATGTAGTTTACAAATGAATAACACCCACAGAGAATTGAAGAGTGCCCTTTTTTCCTGAGGTAATGATTTCATGTTTTTCCTTACAAGTGAAGGGACTTGAGTTCTATTGTCATGTGTCATGAGAGGGCTGTGGTGTCAGACAGTCTCTCCCACTTTGCTACACTTTGGTTTCCCCACGGATAAAGTGCTCTTGGTTTAAATGATTACCAAGGTCATTTTGAATCATCTGTGATTCTGGAAAGTTAGGAAACACAGCCTGTAACCATGGTGAGGAAAGTTGATTGGTGACTCCAAAAATAGACTTATTTTCTCCTTCTGCATAACATTGATGCTCTCCCATTGAGTAAGTCACTCTGTGTCTGTTGCCTTAATAAAACAATTTTTTTCTTAATGCCAAATGCTCAAAAGTGAATGAAAAATTGTCTCAAGAAATTTCAAAAGAACAAGCTCATGCCTCTTGTTTAAATATAGATCGGAATTATTGTGCTCTTTTGCATTCATGGTGTAGGTATTCAGAAAGCAGAAGGTGGTGATTTGGTAAATTTAGAAACTATTTCACATTGGTTCCTGCTGTCTTTTTTGTACGTGTGAGAACCCCATTCAAAATATGTTTTATGGGCCCTCCCTGGTGGCGCAGTGGGTTAAGCAACGCACTGTGAAGCAAACCGCAGTCACTGCAGCATGAGTTTGATCCCTGCCTCCGGCTTGGGAAGTGACCCACATGGTTCAGGCAGACCTCTCCTGCCTGGCCCACTGCTCCCCTCAGCAGTGTGTTTCAGTCCATCTGCCTGTTCTGCCCCCTGCTCTGTCTGGTGGATTCTCTCACCTCCCCACACCTCTGGCCTGTACCCCAGTGCTTGTATGCATAAATAAATAAATCTTTAAAAAAATGTTTTATTTATTCTTCCTTAAAATATGCTTCCCTTCATTTTTGCCTTTCTACTGGCACCAAGTCTATATGTATAAATACTTAAGAGATTGTCAAGGTCCTTAGGTGACAGTTCTTCTTCTCTGCTATCACATAGGTAATCTAGGCAGACATCATTGTACTTTACCCTTCAGTCCTGTGGTTCCTTGGTGTGTTGCATCATGAGCTTCCTCATGCAGCGATGTCCTCGGGGTCACCAAACCTCTCTGAGGTGCAGAGTGTGGCCATTCCATAACTTTGGGGTTCGACCCCTATCTGGACCTTGTCTGGGACACTCTGCCTGAACTGTGACATCTCACCCTTGTGAGGCCAAGTATAATGCTGAGGAGGTAGAAGCTCCTTGCCTGTTGTATATGCACAATGGAATACTACTCAGCAAGCAGTTAAAAGAGACAAACACATGTCATTGTCAGCAGCAGGCCTGGAACTGGAAGGGATTATGCTAAGAGAACTAAGGCAGAAGGAAAAAGAAAAATATCACTTATTGGTGGAACATAGGAAAATCGAACCAAGGGTCAGGAAAAAGACAAAACTTGCAAGTTGACCACAGACTTGGGGCAAACAGTAGGGGAGAGGTCGGGAGAAGTTTAAAGAGGGGAGGGAAGAGCACAAGGGACTGTGGTGATGATACACAGGTGATAGTGCGGTAGGAGAACTTATGGAGGCTACACCTGAAGGGAGAACCGTGATGTAAGAAAAAAATTTAAAAAGGAAAAGATAGAAAACTCCCTGCCTGTGAGCATCCACACTTGATCCTGCCCTTTGATGCAACAAACTAGTTCATTAAATACACACTTTGAAGACCTAGGGAAATAACAGAAGTTTAGTTTTCAAGTTCCATTATTATTTAATAATATATACCCAAAGTATTACAGCACTCAGTCACTGTGTGAGATTAGACAAATCATTTTATCTGTGCCTCAGTTTTCTCTGTAAAGTTTGGATTTAATTTCTAAAATGCCTTTGGTTCTAAAATTCTTTTACCTTTTTCTTTAGAGCTTTGTCATCCTCTCCAGCCCTCAATGACTGATGGCATCAGTAGTTATAAACTTCAATAAAGCTCAGTCATTTCTCATGGCATTTACTCAACCCTGAATTGCTCATTTTCCCACCCCACAGGCATTTCTAGAAAAGTTTAAAACACACTTATGATGATTTTAGTCAAATTGTTTTTCTGTATATCTTGAGACAAATTAGCTGAAAAACTCAGTTTGTTTTGCTTGTGTACCTGGACAGTAGCATAAAATAAGTCATTTTTACTTTGTAGAAATAACATTTTTTTCCAACAAGCAGTGCTATGAGTCTTTATTAATGAGAATTAAGCAAGGTAGACATTATTCATCTAAGCTTTGGGGCAGTAGTAAGAGGGTAGACACATACCCATATTCTTCATTGTCAGCCTTGATGCTTGTTCTAATAGTCTATCCAAACTATCAAAACTAAAAACAATCTGTGAAAATGGAATTAGAGAGCGTTCTAAGGTAGGATAAGTTTATTCATTCGAGTAAATTGAGTGCCTACCAGGTTGTCTTTGGGTTATCAGTGAGAGAAACAAAGACCCTCAGTATAATGGAGTTTTTCTAGCAGAGGAAGACAGATAATTATTAAGTACAATAAATATTTGTGGTATGGTTTACTATTAAGAGTTATGGTAAAGTGAAAAAGTCAAGCAGGCAAAGGGAATGGAAGCTGATAGGGAGCGGGCAGCTAATTTGCAGTGTAAATAAGTGGACAGGTGAGGCGGTGTGTCCCAGGTGGGTGGAGTGTCCCCCACAGATATCTGTGCCCGCTCTAGTCCCTTCTCTCTAGTATCAGGATATTTTAATGTTCAATTATTTTCCATTGATCTCTTACACGCTACCTTCACCCCCCACAAAGGACATGTAAATCATTTTCGTTGTGTATTGAAGTCTGTGGATTGATATGAAAACAAGTATTTTGAAAAGACATTCAAGCTTATTTTTAAAAAGCTCTCTGGATCATAAACTAATGGTATGTTGGAAACTTTTATACCTCTATCAAAGGACACACTTCCTTATACTGACGAATCTCAAACATTTTTGCATCCAGAAGGCACTCCTGCGAATCCTCTAAGTCCGTGATTTTCAAAGGAGATTTTCCATCCTGACGTGGAGAGTGGTGTGTTATAAATGTTGCTTTCCTCCCCTCCTGTCCTGAGAATGACCAGCCTCACACCCAGAAAGGCAGTAGCTCTGAAACCCTATTCATTTAAAACCTCATTATTGAGTATCTGGCATGCTCAGTGTGTGTTCAGTGAATGAGTCCCACAAATGTGAAGCCTCCCAAACTGCTGATGCTTCTGGGGTTTTCCTCTGCATCTACACATCCAGCTCTTTAAAATTAGAGGCATACTTGGTTTTAGGCATTTGGATGCCTGAAAGAGATAAGAAGTAAATTGTTTTTTTACCCTCATAGCACCAACTTTAAACAGACTTTCGTAGGAAGTAGGAACTTTATTCTCTTTATCTGGATACATACTGCCATTTAGAAAAGAATTAGGTTCTTTCAAGATAGCCCATCCCTCCATTCACTCAGTAAATGTTGCTTATCTACTGAGCTCCACACACTGTGGGGATCTATAGCAGTAAACAGAGCAGTCAGAACTCCCTCCTGAACCTTATATCTAAAATATGGGACAGTCACTAACTACATAACCTGTATAATTTGAAAGTGGTAAAGAGTGCTATGGAGAAAAAGCAGTCCATAGAAGGAGACTAGACATGCAAGCTCATGTCACTCTGTCCAGTTATGTTCCCATGGCTTCCCATCTTCTCCAGCTAGAAGCCAGAGTCCTTAAATGGCCCAGAAGGCCCTGCATAAGGGGTCCCTTCAGCTCCCTGATCCCGATGCCCTCTCAAGTCTCAGCCACCCGACTCCTTGTCTTTCCTTGGGCGTCAGCATCATTCCTGCTCATGACAATTTCTTCTCTCTCTCTAGCCGCTGCTTAACTTTCAGTTAAGACTTGCTGCTTATCCCCAGTGGTCTTGGCCCAGACTTTACCTCCTTGGTGATGTCTTTCTGACCAGGTACCTTCCTTATCCATCCCTGGCACTCCTTGCCCTGCGATACTCACAGGGCACTCCTTGCCCAGCAGAGGTGACCACATGCCACTGGCTAGGCACTTTGGGTGGCAGAGTAGCATCCCTCACTTTCTCACTGGAACCAATCAGGTGGAGAGCCGTCTCCACCTCTTGCTGTCGCTGGGACAGTTCTCAGCAGAGGCTCTTCCTAGAGGCAGCACCATGAGGGGTTGTCTGACCTCTTCAGCAGCATGATCCAACCCTGAGCTTAATGGACGGGAGCCCCCAGTATGGTGTTTGTACTTGTCATGCCATGAGATAGCACTAGCAAGCATTGTGCGAGGTCCTTTGAAATAGAGGGGCCTTTTTCAGATGCATTATTTCTGTGACTTTTGACTGGGTGTGTTTGGTGTGTTTAGTCTGCTTGTCCTCCTTGGCAAGGCCTTCTCTGTGAGAGATTTCTCCCTTTCATCACCCTCTGCTACTGCCTCATCTGCGTTCTTGGCTTTCAGTTTCACTGACTGTGCTGACCTTTTATATATTTCTTGTTTTTGTTCAGAAATTGAAACTGCATCTCATACATCGCTTGTATCTGTCTCATTCCCATTTTACCAAAAACTTAACTCCCCCACCCCCTTGTCTCTACCACTTCCTGGTCTTAGAGCATTCAGCTGACATCCTTGCTTCTACAGGCACAGTTCCAGAGTCTGTGATTTTTGTGATATAATAAACATTTTAAATGTGATTGTTATAGGTTGGGTTCCCTGGAAGTGGTCTCTGGGGTCAGGTGTTCAGGATGTTTACTACAGAATACCTTTTGTGGGGGGGGGGGCAGAAAGCAAGGGGACAGAAGAAGTGGGACTGTGGTGCAGGAATAGTCCAGCCCCACAGGAGCCAATCTGATGTTGCCTGCTGAGTTGCCTTGACTTAGGTTGACACAGCCAGGCCTTTGCACTCAGTACCCCTCAGTTACTGTGTGCTGGACACCTTGGGGAAGTGTGTGGCCTTGGGCAGAGAGAACCTCTGAGCTGAGGCCATCCCTGCAGAGTCCAGCAGCTCCCCAGCAAGGCTGCAAGTGGCTTCACTGAAGGGCATCTGGGCTATGCCTCCATGTCTCTTCCACATTGATGTATGTGAAATTAAGTTATGGTTTCAAGATGCGATGCTGTGTTGTAGTTAAGAAGCCACCTCCACTGTCAATTCCAATTTGATATTGAAAGTTTTCATTTCATGGGAAGCATTGGATGTTAGCATCCAAAGAGACCACAGAGACCTCTTGTTTAACAAATGGACAAATGAGATAGTAAAAGAGGTTACTTTGCTTTGCCCAGGCACAGACTCCAAGACCAGGATTTGAGGGAAAGGGCTATATTTGAGAGTTTCTCCCCAGCTTAGATAGCAAGGAAGTGGGCAAGTGAGACAGGGCAGAACAGGGAGCTGACAAAGGACCATTTTCAAGAGACTGCTGTGGACATAGGAGCTCACTCCCTTGAGGGAACTCAGGGAAAAAAGCCACATGCTTTAGAGTTATCCTACCCAAAGGGCAAGAAAACTGGGATATTTGCCCATCAGCTTGCTCCTTGACAGCTGTTTCTTTAGAGGCATTGCCCTCTCATTCTGTGAGTGGGTCCAACCTTCTCACAGGGCCGAGGTCAAAGCCACAGGCTGCTGAAAGCTGCTACAGCATGTACAGGTGAACCTCGAAGAAATTGGGGGAAAGGGGACAGTGCATTCTTCTACAAGGAGTGCCCTGAACTAGAACTCAGGTGTCCTGACCAAAGGCCAGGACTCTTTACACTAATGACTGACCGTCTTCCTACTCTGTGCTCAAACACACGCTAAGTCGCCTAGTTCAGAGAGTGAGGATGTGGGAGGAGCAGGGGCTGTAGTCACGCTTTTTGGGAAACGGTCCAGTTGGAGGGCCAGACATATGCGTCTGAAAGATGAAAAGACTTAATTATTTACATCAACACATGGAGATGATAATTAATTAAGAGCTTGTCACATCAGTGCTATAAAGGGCTCCTCCAGAAGGAAATGTGTTGCTTTGTTTTGTCTTTTAACAGATTAAGTCTGCAGCAGCCCCAGTGAAAGTTTTGACTGTGGACTGATGTGGACTGAGAGGCAGAATAGCTCACTGGTTAAGAATGGTGGGAGAGCCTCCCTGGTGGCACAGTGGGTTAAGCAACAGACTATGGAGCAAACCACAGCCACTGCAGCACGAGTTTGATTCCCTGCCTCCAGCCTGGGAGGGGACCCCCTTGGCATAGCAGACCTCTCCTACCTTGCCTGCTGCTCCCCTCAGCAGTGTTTTTCAGTCCGTCTGCCTGTTCTGCTCCCCACTCTCTCTCTGGTGAGACACCTCCCTGAACTCTGGCCTGTACCCCAGCTCTTGTATGCATAAAAAAAAATGGTGGGAGAGGGGCCTTTAGTATAGGTCAACTTTCACTCCTCTTCTTTCAGTGGTCATTGGACAGTGGGCAAATAAACCTTGGTTTTCTCCTTATAAAATAGGGCCAGTAATAGAAGCTAATTCACAGGGGTGTTGAGAGCATTTATGAAGTAATTGATGTAAAAATATTCAGCTGGGAGCCTGCCATGTAGAAAGAGCTTGATAAACATTAGCAGTAGTTGTGATTATTGTTGGCAGAGGAGAATGATGAGGTTAGATCAAGTGGGAGAATTAGGGTATGAGATTGGAGGAGCAAGGGGGGAAATGCCGTGAAGTACAACTTCTGGGATACTGGAGACATGGTGGGAAGGCCTTATTAAGTCAACAAGAGCTATCCACTCAGACTGAGTTCTCATGGGAACCTAGGTCCCATCAAAGTGAAAGTTTATGGGGAAACCCAATATGTAAAAAAAATATAAACAGTTACTTGTTTGAAGGTGGAGTGGGGAACTGGGGTCCTTTTCCCCTCCTTCCTCAACTACCCACAGCCCCTGAGGGAATTTTGAGAAACCCCAAAGCTACAAACACAAAAGCAAATTTCTACAGAAGGATTTTTAAAAGCTACTGTAATAACTCATATGTTCTATATTGTTAGTTTTCCAGAAAAACATTTTCTTAGAAACTCGCCTTTGGTGAAACTTTTGCTTACATGTGTTATATTTGCCTTCTTAACAAGACTGAATAGAAACCTTTAATTTGTTCTTGATGACTTTTGATTATAGTAATGAACATTTATATATTGATCTGTTTAATAATGTGGTGATTTCTAGCCTCATAGGTTCTGAAGCATTAGGACTATTTACTCTTACTATGCTTTTTAAAGATTGATTGATTGATTTGTACAAGAACTGGGGTGTGGGCCAGAGGTGTTGGTGGGGGGGAGTTGAGAGGATTCACCAGAGACAGAGGTGGGGGGCAGAACAGGTGGATCTACTGAAATACACTGCTGAGGGGAGCAGCAGGTGAGAAAGGAGAGGAGGTCGGCTGTGGCATGTAGATCAGCTCCCAGGCCAGGATCAAACTCGTGCCACCTGCAGTTAGCTTGCTCGTGCTGAGACTTTAAACCCTGTGCCACTGTAGTTTGCTTTTTAAATGGTTACTATCAGCAGCCCCAGCATCAGGGGAAGGTTCTGGGCTTCGGAGGCAGATTGTCCAGGCCTATATCCCAGATTTGCATCTTATTAGCACTGTGACCTGGGCAAGTACTTAACCTCTTTGCCTCAGTTTCTTTTTCTGTAAATTGGTGATAGTAACCATCCTTACTCTGCTGGGTTTTGGTGAGAAATAATAATTTTCCATTATTGCTTAAAATAATGCCTGCATATAAGAAGTGTCATATAAGTATATTGTTATTTTTACTACTATTACTACTAAGGTATCTGTTTTTATAAATCCTCTGTCTTCTTAGATGAAACTAAGTTAAATGTGAGCTCTGAAGCTAACCTGGATTTGAATCCCACTACCATTGCAATCTTGGGACACTTAATTTTCTGTGATTCAGTTTATTTATCTGAAAAATAGAACTAATAATACAAACTAGTTAAGGAGATTGTTGTGAGGGTTACATAAAACCTTTAGCACAAGCGTTGGCACATTGTAGCTAGTCATCATGTTGTTATTGTTAGACTCCAAATGAGGGATACTGTAACTATAAGTATCCCTCTTTATGACAGTGATTTGGAGACAGACCTTGTTAATATATTGACCCCTTCGAAGCCTTTAGAAACTTTCTCTTGTTACTTAATGGTTTTCTCTCAGGATTTCTTTGGCTGTTTAGTCTTCTGTGGTTCCATATATATTTTGAAATCATTTGTTCTATATCTTAGATGAAGGTCACTGGAATTTTGATAGGTACTGTATTGAATCTGTTACTTACTTTAAGTATGGCTGTTTTAACAACGTTTATTCCAATCCATGAACATAGTATATTTTCTCATTTTATTTATTTCTTTATGAGAGTATCTTACAGTTTTCTTTGTATAGGTCATTAACCTCCCTTGTTTACTCCCAGGTAATTCATTCTTTTTGGTCCAGTTGTAAATGGGATTATTTTCTTAATGTGTCTTTCCTCTGATTGATTGTTTGCATCGAGAAAGGCAAAAGATTTTTGCATATTGGTTTTGTACCCTGCCATTTTAATGTATTCATTTGTTACTTGCATCTAAATCACTTCTAGTATATTTACTGTTAATAGAAATAAAAGAGATGTCAGCAGCCCCCATAAGCTTAACAGTAATTAGTTTTTGAATATTTTATCTATAAAACATTTCCACATACATTTACTGAACTATATGCCAGACCCTGTGTTGGTCACTAGGCATGAAAAGGGAAACATAATGACCCTGCCTTCAAGAAGCTTAACAGCAGAACTTGAAGAAAAGTGGGTTTGATTAAAGGACGATGCAGATATTTTCTGAAGCACTTTCTGGGCATTTTCATAGATTTTTAAAATGCTAATTGCTCTAATGCATTTTTGGGCTTCAATTCCCATGAAAACTTAATATCCTGGAAGAGATGATGACTTCTGTGAAAACCAACCCTGGATATTATAAATATAACTCTTAAGCTTATCAACTATGATAGGACTTGTATATATATTTAAACTTTAAGCCAGAGAGAACATTTTTGAAACCTTTGAAGGGGTAAAAAGGGGAAAGGAGTAAGCAAAGTATATTTCCTATTATCAGGAAGAAACAAACTGAGGAGGAAGCAGCAGGAAGGGAAAGCCCACACAGAAGCTCATGCACTGCACTCTCTCCCCACCTGCTGTAGCCGGAGCAGCAGCCTGCCTCCGTGTCCTGGCATATGCTGTGCCCTCTTTCCCCAGTTACCTACAGCTTAGTGTCTCATCTCATTTAGGTTTCTATCCAGTGTCATCTGACTGAACTCCTCCTCCAGCCAGCTATAACTTCCCTGCAGACTCTCTCAGTCTTATTTTTCTTTATAGCACTTGTTATTACCTGACACTCCTTATTTTTCTATTGCCTGATTTCTCTACTAGAATGTAAGCTCCCTAAGAACAGGGTCTTAGTTTGAGTGCTCTATTTCCTGAGCTGGTTGCAGGCAGTGGCACATTGTAGAAGGTATTAGGAGGAACATTTCAAGGGAAGAGCTTTTACCCCACAAAGTGTTTATGCCTAAAATTCTTATAAAGAGGGCATTTTTCATCCCGTAATTTACTAATATTCAATCTCAAAACTTCTTTGGGTGGAGAATAGGTGCAGTTAGTATAGTATTCTATATTCTTCTATTAGAAGAGTGTGGGAAGGGGGACATTTGTCACTGTATCTTTTTAAATCTTTCACTTTTTCTATTTGCAACTTTTTATTTTGTCAAATTAAAAATTTACAGAAAAGTTGCCAGAGTAGATTCAACATTTATTTACATTTTACTACATTTGCTTCATCTTTATATCTCTGTATTATTACATCTCTCAGAGTAAGTTGCAAATATGACCCTTCACCACTAAATAGTTTGTATCCCCTAAGAACAAGATACAATTACTGTATTCAGGAAGTAGAACATTGAGACAATAGTGTTATCTAATGTGCAGACAACTTTCTTGATGATGTTCTTCAGCAGTGATATTCATGTAACAAAAGGAAGGAAACCTCAACCCAGGAAACAGTGGGGCTGGAATCACATTTTGTTTAGTTATCAAATCTATTACTTCTCATTTTTTCTTTGTCTTTCATGACATTACTATTTTTAAAGATGACATTTGTTTTATAACATGTCCCTCAGTGTGGCCCTATTAAGTTATGTTTTCTCATGATTATAGTCAGGTTATGCTTTTTAGCTAAACTTTGACAAGGTGCTGTTGTATCCTAAGTGCATCATTTCAGCAGGTACTAGATGTCAGGTGGTCTCATTACTAGTGATGTTAAATTTCACCACTTGGTTGTTGGTTTTGGGGTTTTATTGTTTTGCCACTCTAAAGGTATCTTTTCCCTTTTGTAATTAATAATCGGCCTGTCCAAAGAAACTTCAAAACTCTGTAAATATCCTATTTCCCAGTAAACTTTTACCTAATGGCTTTAAGATCCCTAGAGATTCTTACCTGAGTCCAGTATAATGGTGGTGGCTATAAATGGTGATTTTCTAATTCTTTCATTCCTTATGAATTTATAGTTGGTCATCCTGTTATAAAGAAAAGTTTATGACCTCTCAATTTGTTTGTTCTTTTTAACATGGGCTCATAATTTTTTTCTCTTAAATTCAGTGTGTTTTAATCCATTGATGTGATTCACCTTATGCCCAAATTGTCTTGGACTTGCCCTATCTAACTGCAATGAGCCCTAGTGTCTAGGGAAAGAAATAGCTAATCCCAGGAGTAAGAAATATCTTTAGTACATTCACAGTGCTTCTGAAATTTTAATTGCATATAAATCACCTGGGACCCCCCCCCCCCATCCCCAAGATTCTGCATTCCTAACAAGATCCCTGGTGGTGTTGGTGCTGGTAGTCTATGGGCTGTAGTTGAAGTAGCAAATACAGAGGACTCTCTAGGCTGATCTGAAATACTTAAACCTAATCTTGCTCTCCCTGCATTATATGAGAAATTTACCTCATTGGCATGGCAGGGACTGATCTCTGGAAGAGTGTGTGGACTCCACTAGTTATAGTAGAGAGGGGAGCCACCCCTTAGCCACGCAATCCCAGAAATCACGATAATGAGGAATTCTGTGTTCCCCTTACTCTTGCTTGCTTTTACATTTCCCTGGAAATCGTCATCTTTTCGGCTCTCGGTTCCTAGGATCAGGGGAAATAGTGACAACCCCAGTGGAAGATGTGTCTCTACCAGCGTTCTCCATTAGTCAGAATAAATTTTATTGATACCAGGGAAGTTAGGCAGTTTAAACTCTCCTCATCAAAAAAATAAATGTTTTTGTTTTGCTCTGGAGTTATGAGTTTCGTGGACTTTTGGTAAAATGATTGATTTATATTTCCCTTTAAAAGTCATTTACAGACTGATTGTTGGCACTCTGGCCATCTGCAGTTTGCTTGTAACCACTCCATTCATAATAATTCCAAATATACATGGTATTCTGTATTGCTTCGTAATCCTGTTTCAACTGTTTACACTTTTATCAGTAATCCTTTTTTCCCTGACATAATTTCATTTACCTGTCTGTCATCTGATTTATATTCCCTCTAAGTTCATTCTATTAAGAGTGATGGAATCATCATCATAGAAGAAGAGATTTTACAGGAATCCCTCCATGGGTCTTAGAATATACATCAGAAGTCAGAGGACTGGGATGTTTGTATGTCCCTCCTTCCCCTTCCCCAAATCAATATGTTAGAATGCTACTCCCCAATCTGATATTGGAAGGTAGGCCTCTGGGAGGAGATTAGGATTAGAATAGGTCATAAGGGTAGAGCCCTTTTGAATGGGATTAGTGCCCTTACATCGATAATGAAAGCTTGCTTTCCAAAGCTTGCTTTCTGTGCTCAGCTCTTTATAGGAGAAGTCTACATCTGCAGACCAGGAAAGGGCTCGCACTAGAATCAAACTCTGCTGGCACCTTGATGACAGACTTCCAGCCTCCAGAACTATAATGAGAATAAAATTAGTTGTTTTTAAGCCTTACAATTTATGGTATTTTGCTATAGCAGCCTGAACTAAGACACGTGCTGCTGACATAAAATATGTCATCCTAGTTTAGCAGCTACTAATCAGCATTAGGAAATGAGTGAGTTTGGAACGAGTGTGCACATGCCAGCTCATTTAGCAGGACTGGAGTATTTCCAAAATTAGTGTTTTGTTTTTGCTTGTTGTTTGTTTTAATCTCAACCATTTGTATCTGTTTCTGGCATGTAGATAGATAGCGGATAATCATATTAGACTTGAATAAAGTGTAGGCAATTTCTGATTTATAAACGATTTACAACTTTATATGTCCTAGGTCTCTCTTAGTTTACCCTCTCCAAGAGTCTGGCCCCTACCTTCCTCCTTAGGGATGCCAGATATACTTACCCTTATTGTGGAAAGCAGAAAAGCTGCTATCTGCTATACCTCCCCCTTCTCTACCAAAAAAATGCTATAGCTCTTGTGATCTCTCAGTCACAACACATACTTACCTGCTTGTTGAACTAAGTGGTATTAGCGGATTTTATTCTTCCATTCTGAGTAACATATGTGCTACCGGAAGGTTTTTAATACTATGAAAACATTACCTCTAAAAGCTAACCTGGAAATCTCCTAGTGAGATACATAAATAACTAGATGTCTTTTAAATCTTTGTTAGAAGGTCCCTCCTGAAGATTCCTAATATCAGATTGTATAATTGGCTTAGCCTGGTAAGAGATGCACAGCAGTTCAGTGGTTGCTATAGAAGCACAGGACCCATAGAACTAGTGGTCTGTGCAGGCTACTATCAGGGTGTTCAGGGGCTTGGTCCTGGCTGAGTGCCAAGGCCCTGTGGCAAGCAGAAAGGCTGCTTCACTGTACCAAATGCTAGACACCTGCTAGCAATTAGACCACACCTGCGCTCTGCTGTTTGGTCTCTCCCTTCCTCCTGTGAACTACTCTTTAAAAAAATCACTGAAAATCTGAAATGTTTCAGACTCAACCCAGGTTTTTTGTGTATCTGTATACCTTCTCAAAACTGTGTATGAATTGTAGGAGAGTAAGTTTCAACTATTCTCTTATTCAAATATAGAAGACTATCTCATTGTGAAGCAGGTAAGCTGCTTCAGAAAAACAAAAACAAGACAACCAGGGCGACTACGATAGCATCCTCTACAAAAATTGTGTTTTATCATGTAGGCACAAACAAGTGTTTGTTAAATGCAAAAAGCAAATCAAAAAGGAATGATGACTGAGGACATTTTGTTTTCATTTCCCATCTTACCAGCTTTCTTAAGGCATCATTTTATTTTCAACAAACTTGGATCTTTTCAAAACTGTATTTGTATGTTGTTCGAATGTCAGGCCCTGGCTGTTTATACACACACATGTATGCATAGACTGACTTGCTGTGTCCAGACACATAAACACATACTTAGTTGATGTGATTAGGTGGGGGGAAATTGGTTGGTTGTTGAAGAATACTCGAAATTATGTGTGCCCTTAATTTTACCCAAAATATCTTGAGATGTTTTCTTAGTACCCATGACAGTGTACTGCATTAATTGTCTTACTCTGTTGCTGCGGAGGTTATTACTAATCTAGCCAGCAATTATTGAGCATCTGCTAGACCTGCGCTGGACCCTGCCTTCAGATGGCTTACCACAGACTGCATAAAAATGAAACATCAATACTAATACTAAACTAGTTCAATATCAGGTGTTTGGGTCTCCTGCAGTTCTCAAAATAAGAGACTTAAATGAGATGTAAGGCAGAGGATGAAACAGTTTGCCAAGATTTGGACTTGTACCTGGACTTCATGGATGAAGAAGGGAAGATAGGAGACAGGGAGAGGTCATTCCAGTTGGTGGGAAGCAGTATAAGAAAAAGCTATTGGTCTGCATTCAAGTGTATTTGCAGGACACTGTGAAGCCTGGCATGGCCATAAAAGTTCTGCATTGGAAAGAATGGCTATACGGTGGTGAAGCTTGTCTGGCGCCAGGCCCCAGGGGTGCTACACTGTGGCAGAGCAAAGTGATCTAGAAGGTGGTTGACCAGGACAGTTCTTGAGCCGCTCTGCTGGGTTCCACTTCTGCCTCCATCCATCATGAGCTGTGTCATCCTGGTTGTCACACAAGCTCTTTGTGCCACAGTTTCCTCATTTATGAAAATGAGAACAATGATTATATTTATCTCTTGGGGTTTCTGTAAGGAATAAACAAAGTCATAATCACATAAAGTGCTTATCACAGTGCTGGGTACTTGCTAGAGCTCATTATACTATTAGTTATTAAGAAAGAGAGAAGTAGTGGCAGCTGTGATTTAG
The DNA here is from genome assembly GCA_019455555.1 of Galemys pyrenaicus. Lineage (NCBI taxonomy): Eukaryota > Metazoa > Chordata > Mammalia > Eulipotyphla > Talpidae > Galemys > Galemys pyrenaicus. The sequence goes on along the minus strand of JAGFMF010011406.1, from coordinate 8,629,220 downwards.
AAAGCTGACTTGGATGTGCAAAACAAGTTGATTGAAGCTTGAGGTTTTGTGGGTGCCCTTCATCTGAAGGAAATTGAAGACAATTTTATAGGTGTCACCACAATTTCCAGCTTTTCCAGGAAGACTCAGGAAAGTATAAGGGATCACACATTGAGCACAACCATCCTGTTTATACCAGATCTCCATTTCACAGATTTTAGGAATGATCATCCATGACAGTCATTCAGAAATATTTTGGTCAGAGTAACTGGCAGTATCCCTTATAGCTACAGTTAGAGGAAGTGAATTATTGAGACAGAAGTAACTGGAAGTTTGTTTGCATGCTTTTTTTTTTTCTTGGTTAATATTTTATATTGTGTACCTGGAGGTTAGTGTATTGAGGGATGAGAGAGAGAATTGAATCTGAATACATCAAAATGGAAAATAGCTATGAATAGCCCTACCAGAATTGTAGTGCCTGACTTTGATAACTCACGCATGCTAATTTCTGTGTGTTGTACTTACAGTTTGGGTAGAGAAGAAAATGGAAGGTGGCTCTATAAAAACCAAAATTCTATTTGATCCTTCTCCCTGAATCTTTCCTTTCCTTTAACTATTAAGATTTTTAGTTGAAAGCAGGTTTATTTCATCTAATAGGAAATGTCAATTTTTATTAAGTTAGAACTTTTACTAAGCTTTGCAAAGATAGGAATAAGTTTTACTTCAGTCCTATCTTCATAGTGGAAACTATAAAAAAATTCTATAATACGAACCTTACATGAAGGAAGCATCTTCAAAGTATAATATTATAGAACATTTCAGTTTTCGTTCCAAAGTATACTGTTGTTTATATTATGAATATGGATGTTTTCAGGTATGATACAGAATGTTCCTATATGCAGTTAAGGGTTAAAGTTTATAAATAGTTCTGGTTATAGCACTCCAACTATAATGCTGTGCACTTTTTAGCATTAACAGTTGTTAGTCTTACTGGCATTTGCCTCTTAGAAAACATAAAAGATAACCAGTTAAAAGTGAGTGTGACTGTAATATACATGCTGTATAATGTATATGCTATGTATATGTGTGTATATATATGCATATGTTCACATATATATGTATCAAGTAATCTCTGTAACTACTTAGCCATATGTAATGCATATTAGTTCTACGTCAGATCTCTTTAAACTTCTTCAAAAGAATATTTAGAGTTAAGTACAGTATAATCTGAATTTAATAAAATTATATTCTGGTTTTGTATAATGGGAAATTACATTAATATGAGTGGAGATTTACTATTCCTTCCTTTCTATTTAGTCAGTCAGCACCTCTGAATTCCTTTCCTTCCTTGTCTTTCTCAAACCCCAATGTAGTCATCCTTAATTTCTCTCCATTCTATTTTTATTCCATACTTTATCTGTAGTGCTTTAGCCTTTTGGTCTGTCCATTCATTCATTTGTCTTGCTCTCTACCAATGTAACTGTCTGCAAATCATTACTGCAGAAACATGTTATCCACTTAACTGGGTCCTCATTGCTGCTGTTGCTCTTTGTCCTAATCTTTCTGTGGTATATTAAAATAGTGACCTTAATGAACAAAGTACAGGCATACCTCAATTTGCTGTACCTCACTTTGCTGTGCTTCACAAATATTGTGCTCTTAACAAATTGAAGGCTATGGCAACCTTATGTTGAGCAACTATATCGGCACTGGTTTTCCAATAGCTCAGGTCACAGCGTTTTTCCAGCAATGAAGTATATTTTAATTAAGATATGTACATTTTTTAGACATAATGTTATTATACACTTAGTAGACTACTGCATAGCGTAAATGTAACTTCCAAAAGTGCCGGAAAGCCAAAGAATTTGTATGACTTGCTTTATTACAATATTTGTGTGATTGAAATGGTCTGGAACCAAACCTGCAATATTTCCAGAGTGCCCCATACAGAAGAAGTATGATGTGTTCACATTGTTGTTGAGGGTGGGTATTATAAATGTCAATTTTTATTTTTTTAAAGATTTTACTTATTTATGCATCCAAGGACGGGGGTGCCAGCCAGAGGTGTGGAAATGTGAAAGGATCTGTCAACTTCTAAAAGTTCAATTCTATTTATCCAATTTTATTAATTGTAGTTTATTGTTGGATGATGTTCATAAAGATTTCCTAAAAGTACTTGTGCCTGTGCTTGTCAGTTTAGTTTTTAATTACAGAAATTCTTTCCTTTTCCAGTATAAATGAGCACTCCAATTAAAACCTCAGACTTCACTGGTAAAAGAATTATAGAATAAACTGTTCAGGAAATACTGCAAAGGAAATGGTGATCTACTGATTTATAATATCAAGTTTCAATTAACTTCCTTGTCAGTATTTGTGATAAGCATTAGCCTTCCAAAATTTTTAGCAAGTGAAGTATCATTAGAAGTTGTTCAAGTCAAGAACAAAACTTAGCATTATTCTTTTTTCTTTTTTAAATGTAATTATATATATTTGACATCAATTGTAATCCCCATGTATTCCCCATCACCATATCACCAGTGCACCATCATCTCAGTCCCCTGTGCTCCCATCTGCTCTCAACCCTCTCCCTCCCCTCTCCCCACCACGTGTCCCCAATTTGTCCTTGTCTTTTCATTTTTGGTTTTTGTGTCTTTATTGTTGTTATTACTATTATTGTTCTTATTCCTTTCCTTGATTCCCTTTGTCCTTTCCTTTGGTTCCCTTATATTCCTCCTAGGGGAGGAACCATCTGGTATTTTTCTTCTGCCTTCTGACTTACTTCGCTGAGCCTAATCCCTTCCAGTTCCATCCATGTTCCTATGAATGCATCTAGTTTTTCTTTTTTGGTTGCTGAATAGTATTCCATCATGTATATGTATATCATAGCTTCCCGATCCACTCATCTGTTTTGGGGCATTTAGGTTAAAACTTAGCATTTTTAAGGCATGTGAATAGATGTAATTATTCACTTCTGTAGGTTTTTTCCTACAGTTTTCTTTGTTTTGTAAATTAAAATGCCAGGATTTAAATGAACTAATATCAAAGCCCTATTTTATTTTGTAATTCAACAATATAAGTAGTAAACAGACCTCAGTCTTGATGACTTTTTTGTGTGAAAAAATACTTTGCAGCTTTTACCCTGCTCACAGATTCTTCCTGATGAGCAATAGAATCGTTACCTAAAAAGCTAAAAAGGTTGAAGAATATCATCCATACCTGACAGCTACATAAATGTTTATGTTTAGTAGCTTAGAAATCGAAGGACCCCTCCTTTCCCATAGGCCATCAAGCCAGATCTGGTTCCCATAGCCACAGTGTCCTTTTCAAATGTGCCCTCTGTAGCTGCTGTCCTTCAGAAGAGATGGACTAGTGAACTGTCACCACCCTGTCCTTCAAGGCCTTTTCTCAGATCAGAATCCAGGCTGCTGAGTTGGCCACAGTGCAACTGGTTGGCATATAGAGACACCCCACTTCTCTGAGTTAGGCCAGCTTGCAGTACAACTGTACATAAGCAGATAGCTTACCACTCAAAGCACTGTGTTTTCCCTTAGATCAGAACTCTAGCCTCCCAAGTAGAATGGGAACATTCATTTCATTCTCATTCATTCTCTCTCCCCTTCCTTCTTCCCTCCTCCCACTCCTCCTCCCTTCCCCTCCCCCTCCCCCTCTCCCTCTCCCTCTCCCTCTCTCCATGCCACCACCATTTTCAGTGTCTTGACTCACAGGTGAGAGACTAAGCCTGCTTTTTGGCAAACAGAATGTTTTTGATTAGTATTCCTTTTCTCTTTGTTGGCAGACTTTTTCCACCTTCACTAAGAAGAATAAAAGATAGTCCCTAACTCTGAGCTGTTTGATGATGATGATGATGATACCACTATCTTCTGGTTCTTAAGCTGCAATGTTCTTCTGTTCATCGCCTGGAAAAAGAAATCATAACGTAAAAATGTTAAACTAAGAGTGTTCTGGTTTGAACATGTCATCAAGAGCTTACTGGGATTGTAGAAGTTACCAACCCTGTAAGTACAGGAAAGTTTTTCATTGTGATTGCATACGTATACATGTTCATAGAGCTATTCTTTATGTCAGGAATTGGCAAATTGTAGCCCAAGGGCCTAATTTGGTTTGTCATCTGTTTTTTAAAGTTTCATGGGAATACATCTATATCCATTTGTTTACATATTGTTTGGGACAGCTTTGCCCTATATGGTCAGTGTTGGGTTGTTGGGAGAGAAACCAGAAGACCCACAAAGACTAAAATGCTTACCATAAAGCCTGTTATAGTTAAATTTTGCTTACCCCTCCTCTAGGAATGCTTTGAAATTGTGCCACCATGTAACTGAGGATTGGCAAGGACCACTAGAGATTATGTCCTCCAAGTCTGAAGTGATTTCATAAATCAGAGCTCAGTGAAGTAATTTTCCAAGTGTGTTTATTATTTGGTGATTTCTTTTAAGAAGGAAATTTTTTCCCAAAACCTTTTTTTATTGCAGAACATGAAGTTTGCCATGTTAACCATTTTAAGTATATAGTTCAGTGGCATTAAATATATTAATATTATTGTACAACCATCATCCAACTTAGAACTTTTTCATCTTCCCAAACGGAAAATCTCTACCCATTTAACAATTAACTATGTCCCTCATCCCCTGATCCCTGGCAACCACCATTATACTTTATGTCTCTATGAATTTGACTGCTCTGGGTACGTCTTATAAATGGAATCATGAGATAGTTATCTATACCTTTATTCAACTAAAGGAAATATGGTTTAGAGCAACAGAAAAAAATCTAATCTTGTCCCCTGACTGATTCACTACTTCACTAGGTCCAGGGTAGGCTGATAATTTTTCTTAATGTCCAGCTCTCAAATGGCACATTTTAGTATCTGTCTCTGAAGAATATAACAGTGTCATGGTATTAGTCAATTAAAGTAAGAAAGGGAAAACTTAAAATTTTACAGTGAAGTCACAAAATGTTAATTTCACAGTTAAGGCATTTGTTTCCAGTATTTAGGAACAGAAGAACACAAATTAATACTCACAAAGTAAATTAGTAGGGACTGGAGTCAGAGCCAAAGACAAAAGGTGATAATTCAGATCAGATGAATCCCTGCTGGAAAGGATCAGAGCACACTTCTCTGGTGAATGACTCAGAGTTTGCCATGTCCAGTGTCTTCCTGTCTTAGCAGGTGTTTCCTCTGCACTGCTTGTGTCTTGTCCTTTATGCTTCCCTTCTTGCTCCTTGCTCATCATTCTTTTTCTATATGCATAGACTTATTCCAGACAGGATAGAATGTAATCGGTTGTATTTTAGTATACTAAAAGGCAGTTTGCATTTCAAACCTGCCTCGCTACTACTACACCTAGGTCATCCAATTAGGGTTTTGAATATTTATAAAACTCCATTGGCTTCTGTGCATACTTTATTTCTTGATTCATCCTGAGATGAGTAATCTAAGCCATGATTTTGATAACTTTACTCATTTTCATATTAGATAGTAACCTGATTTTAAAGTTCTTGTAGGGGAAGAAAAGCTAACTGGCAGTAAAGTTAGGTGACTATTACCTCTATGTACATCCTAAAAGCAAATGTATTGTTACAAGGCATTTGTTATGAATGTTTTTCCTCAGGCCTTAAGTTATGTCCTGTGCTTCATTATTTTGTCCATATAGCAGAGAAGGTTATAGATATAACATTCTTAAGATTAATTCAGCATGCATTTGTTTCCTAACTTTGTGCTAAGTGCATTAATTGTATTACCCCCTATAACCCTCTTCAAATCTCCTATATATACTTTCATTATATATATTTAGTGATAAGAAAGCTGAGGGACAGAATAGTTCTTTTTCCTAGGATACATAGTCAGTGAGAGATTGTGCCAGAATTGAACTTGGGCAGTTTTGACTGCAGTCATTTTCATTTATTTTATTATTGTATTATATATTGTCCTTTTTAAAAAATTAATGAGTCAATCATTGACAAGTCTCTGTAACTTTGAGGTTATGTTTCCATTCCCCCATATATGCACAGCTTTGCCAAAACTCCTGTGCCAGTGCCCTATCCCCTTTTTCCTCTGTGCTTCCCTCCACTCTTCTCTTTGGTAAACAGTATATTTTTCACACAGTTTAATAATTGCTTTTGCCATGCTTTTCCAGGATGTCTTTTTGCTATTTAATTTATACTCTACAGATAGTGAAACTCTCCTGTGTCTGTCTTATATTTTCTGACATACATCACTTACTTACACCTCCATTTTTCTACTTTTCTCTCAGGATTGCTTTAGCTATTCAGAAGCTCTTGTGGTTCTATAACAGATTTCATTTATGTGCTTATTTGTTCATTCATTAATTCTTGCAACAAGTTTTTTATTGAAGGAATATTACATTATGTTTTTAATAGTTATCATTAAGAACCAGTGTGTTTATATTCCGTTAAGTTTACTACTAAAAGTCCGAATCTGTCCCTCACCATAAAAGTGTCTTCCTTTTCCCAGTTTACCTATTGTCCCTTCCCCACAAATACTGAATGACAATCTCTTTTTAGATTTAAGTGATGCAGCAGTAACATAAGTTGCCTTCATGGAACTTACGTTCTGTTGACCATTCTTCTAAGCAGCTATCTTATTGTCTCACTTGTTATCTAGTCTAAGGTGCTTTGATGCTGATGCTTTTTTCAGTTTTTCATCAAGAAGGAAGTTCTGATAATTGGAAGAAACTAGGAGAACACCATTCAATAGATGGAAATGAAGAAACCATTGAATACAAATACTGTTTCTTTGTTCTTGAATTATTAGGAATAAGTGATCACAGCTTCTGAAACTATTGTAGGGTTTATACCCTGAAGGAAGGTCAAAAATTAAGCATGTCTAACTTATATTATCAGTAATGCCTATCCCCATTTTAATTTAGATTGGTTTCTTTTAGGTTCTCTGCAAATACGAACAAAATTTTAATCAATATCTTAGCCTTTTGAATAGTTGAGGACACTATGAACTTACACTAATTTGCCTTCTATTTTCAAGAACTAATTTATTTGTTTTTGCTTTTGGTCCAAGATGGAATGTAAAGTATGAGAATGAAGATGGTCTTCAGAGTTATCTCCTCTTTCTGATATCCTTTCCTTCCCTCTGCTAGCTTCCCACCCTCCTAGCTAACAGAGTTATTATAGTTAATACCCTGCTACAGCTTTAACTCATAACTAAAACCTTATGTCCTGCCTTGGCCTTTCTCCCTTCCTATGGACTAAGAAGTCTACTAGTCCTGGTAAACAGATAGCTCCAATGATGGCTCATAAAGGCTTAATTAAGACCTAGCCTGGATAATTTGCATTTTAATGAAAAACATTTCTGCTACCCACTCATTTGAAGGAAGCAAATAGAAATTTCACACACCACATCTACAATGTTGATTTAACCCAAATTATTCTGCATTTTTAGAAAAACAGTTTTCTTTGTATGTCTTTGAATTCCTTTGTGAAATATTTAGGTTTCCCCATCTTGTTTTTAAAAGTTGGGTGTGGTGAATATTGTTGTTCTGAGAGAAAGAAGTACTTTCTAACCATTGCATAGCTTTATGCTATGTCCTCAATCCATTTTCCCCATCTGGAATGTCTCATTCATTCTACATTCTTTATATATATAATCTTGGTATCAGTGTATTTGCAGGTTATTATGAGATTAATAAGTACTACTCAATTATTGATAGTCCACAAAATTACTACTTATACTTTTTATTTTCAAAGTCCTCCACAGTTTACATTTTAAAAATATATTTGTCACTTACCTCATTTATTCTTGCATATGTTCACTAAAACAACACCCAAGTATATGAAGAGAATCTTCCTTGTAGATAAGTGATTAAGATGATAATTTTAATCTCAGTTTTCATGGAAAATTTAGTTCAAAGAAGTGACTTGCCCTGTCTAAAACCCACTTTCTTTTATTTTTTTAAGGTTTTTTAAAAAATTATTTAATTAATTAAAGAGCACAGTCCCTTGTGCTCTCTCTGCCCTCATCCCCATCTTTGCCCTCCCCTTCTTCCCCTCCTCCCTGCCATGGTCTCTTTGGTTTATCTTGGATATTTGGTCTTGTTTTTTGTTTGCTTTTGGTAAAACCCACTTTCTTTTGGTCCTGAGTCTACTGTCCTTTTTTCTAAATCATAGTTCCCAGTAAGATCAGAACTTCTTAAATTTATGTGCTTATCTCCTCTAATATTTGAATGTTTATGTCACTAAATTTCAATATTGCATTTATCCCAGCTGAATTTCATATCTTTTCTGCAGGATTTTTTGCTGTAATTATTCCTAACTTAAAATCATCTACATTAAGATTTGCTGGAATAGTCTGAGTTTTTACATTTAAATCATTTTTTCATTTTTTATTTTTAAGGTATCTAATCTAACTTTTCAAAATAACAGTTATGGTTCTGTAATTAGGTCGTAGACTATTAATGTGCTAATGGTTGGAGTAAGTCCATTTTTTTTTGTATAGTCTGTACCTATTTTAATTATTTTTTTGTTGTTCTTCCAGTACAGCTGGAACTTTTTCAGTCCAACTGTTGACATCACATTAAAGAAAACACGGCTAGTTTTTTTCTGCCTCTCAAATTTGTTGTTTTCTTTAGTGTAATGTATTTAAAGCACTTAAGATATTTATTTAGCTACTTGCAGTCTTTTACAAATTAATCTTGTCCTTATACCAATGTTATTTTCCTGTACTCACTGTTAGTGTATATTGACTTAAATTCTCTTTCTTTCTGACTTTTCCATTTCTCATCCATAACTTCTGGTATTTTTCCTTGCTGTTTTTGTAACTGACAGTCTTAAGCATGTAGAACTAATTTCTTCACCATCTGTAGTATTTCTTCTTTCCACTGAGTTTTTGTTATTTGCTCATGTTCCACTTAACACTTCACTAATAAATTTGTTCTGTTGCTCCATAACTGTATCTTATGGATAATTTTTTTCCCTAGTGTGAATTTAAGGATTATTCCTTAACACATCCTATATAAAGAGCTCTCCAAGATGACCAAGAAAGAATACACAGAATGTCTAGAGTGTGTGCAGTTAGTAAGTTTTTCACTCAACAGTTATTTGAATGCTTATCATTGATTACACTTGAGTAGGAGGTTGAGACAAGTAAACCAGGTCATCTAAGACATTGTGATGTGTGAGACGAAAGAATTATGTGTGTGTGTGTGTGTGTGAAGAAGATTTTTCAGTGCTTCTTTGAAGTATCTGAAAAGATACTTTCAGATCATCTGATACACAGTGTACAAGTAGGGTTGGCTAGACTGAGCAAGGACAAGGAGAGTTGGGGCGGGGTGCTCGTTTACACAAAACTCTCTAGCTGGAAGGCTAAATGGTTCATTGGGACTGCTGCATGGAGTTCAACAGAAAATTGTAGAAGTGACAGGGATACGGATGACCTAATAACATGGTTGTACTTCGATATTCCCTAAGTACAGGAATTTTTGAAGCCATGGAGCATCATGATGAAATGGGTAGCTGGAAAGAATCATCTGACTGTGCTGTGCAGAATGATGTGGCAGAAAAGAGCTGTAGGGAGACCACTTAAGCATTCTTAGAAGTGATGGAGGGTAAAGAGAATAGTGATCTGTACTAGGGTAGGTTAAGTGGACGGATTTAAGAGACATTTAGCAGAGAATCCATGAGAATTAGTGACTGCAGGGGAGGGTTACATTAAAAAAAAAAAAGAGGTGATTGGAAGTCCTTCAATTCATTGTTCCCCTCCCAGTCCTTTATTATTGATTTTATTTATTTATTTTTATTTATATATATTTGACATCAATTGTAATCCCCATGTATTCACCATCACCATATCACCAGTGCACTATCACCTCAGTCCCCCGTGCTCCTGTCTGTCCTCAACCCTCCCTCACCAAGTGTCCCCTATCATTGATTTTAGACACTGATAGATTTTAAGTTATAATACCCATGGTCATAAAATACATACATTTGGGCCTAGTAGAAAACTTACACTAAAGTTTAGTAATTTCTAAATTCTCAATAGAAAGACTTTTAGGTTACAGAGCATAGTTTTACATTAATGATATTATATGTTAAAAGATTAAACAGCATGTACTTATATAAAATAGTTTTACAATAGATTAATGGAAAAAATAATCTTAATATGTTAAGGAAATGTAGAGTTACAGCCCCATTTCAAAAATAACTTATACCATCAAAAGTTCAATCACTAATGATATACTAGGCAAAGAAAGAATGTAAACTTCTCTATATACTATAGATGTACCCATCCTTTGACCAACCATCATTAACATAAAAATCTAGACATAAAATGTAAAGAAATCAAACCATCTGTTAGGAGTGACACACACACACACACACACACACACGTATGTAAACAACACCAAGTAGTTCCAAGGGTTCCTAAGAGCCATTTTTGGTTCCCTGGAAGAGTCTCAATGATCAAAATTCTGCCTGTGCAACCACAGCGCTTTGCTAGGAGGTCATCCGTGGCCAGTTCCCTCCTCACTGCCATCTAAGCAGTCATTTCTCTCCCTCCCTTCACACGTTCCCTCCCTTTCTTCTTCACTTTTTTTTAAGTTAATCTGCTTTTTTACCAAACCTCCCTTAAATTCTTGGATTTGAGAAACTCTCAGGATGTGTAAAGAAAGTTGAACTGGCACCTTTGTTTAGGTCTTAATGCTACCAGAATCATTTCTGATTATGAATTCTCTGCCTCTTTAGGCTCTTGGTTCCTATATCTGTAAAATGAGAAAGCTGAAATAGATTATTGATAAGGTGCTTCCCAACTATGACTTGTGTCATTTCTTTCTCCAGTCCTGTATATCCAGTTGCTTCCAGGTCTTTGTTTACTCGAGGGCCCCATTGGTGCTTGAGATTTGTTATCAGAGCCACCTTTTTAAATGGAGTCACCTTTCTATGGTTTGTTCAGCCCCACTATCAGCATCAAGGAACTTTGAGTTACTAGAAAGCAGTCCCAGGAGAAGGCAAGGCAGCATAGCCGGTGAAAGTCCTATGCTTAAAAATGCAGCTAGTTGGGAAATTTGTCCCTTTGTAACATTCCCTTGCCATTTCTTTTATTACTTTTCTTTAACCAGACAAATGCTTGACATTTTTATTTGCTTGTTTTGTGTTGTCTTTCGTGTGCATGTATGGTGCATGTGCGGGCACTTTTTCTTGGGATGGGAAAAGTGGGAAGGTTGAAAAGGAGGAGAGAGAAACCACAGAACATTTTATCAGGAACCATGCTGCCTCTAGAAAATCCTGGTATTTCCTAAGGAAGGTTGTAATTCTCTCCTCAGCCCCCAAGTGTACTATTTGCAGTTTTGCTAGTAGACAAGTAACCCCTGTCTACTTCTCTTCAGGTTCTGTTCTACAGCATGTTCCTCACCTCTTCCCCTACGTTGCTAATAAAAGTCCTCCTAATGTTGAGCACCAATTATATTTAAGCTCCTTAGATTTCATTAAATATTATTCTTTAAATATAAATGTAAAGTAGATTCCTGTGCAAAATAAGAAAACACCAAGTCAGTTTCCTAATGTTGTAGGATATACAGTAATGCATAAAATATTATGTATTTTAAATATACTAAAAAATAGGGTGGCTTTTCACATATTGGTCTCTTTAGTTGCAGATCTAAAATGTAACCCTTCAGCTATAAAGCCACTTGGCCTAACTTGTTTTCTGTGCTCATTGTGATTGCTGTGACTTGCTAAAGTTGATCCCAGTCTGGAATTCTCGTGCATACTTTGGCAAAGTGGTTTTTGTAAGAACTGAAAAAATGATCATTAAAAGCTGTTTCACAAAATATATTGTTACCACTATGAAAAGTAGTAATTTTTAAATGTTATGTCCACTCTATATCAGCTTAATTATAAATAGGATTTTTTAAGCTGACTTGGTCTGTGTTTAGGCGCATTTTAAATTGAAACAGATCTTTGAACACCTGTATGTTTGCAGAGCCAGTGGTCCTTGGGTTTGTTAGTTTGCCACTAGAGCCATCTCTGCAACCTGTCACTGTGGTAAGGAAGGTGACTCCTGTAAACCAAAGATAAGCAGATATTTACATTAAGCCCCTGCCCTTTACTCCAACTTCCTATTCATTAGTGTTCTCACTTCTTCAAAAAAGCAAAGATGAGGAAATTGCAACATCTCTTCCTTTTTCTAATACAAAAAATTAAAAGTTGCCCTTTGCTTATTTCCTTTGTTTTACTGGTGGGGAACATACTGACTTTCCTGCTACCCTGGGACTCTTCAGATGGCTGGATGGCAAGTCATCTGAGAAGCGAAGGACCAGCTGTAATCTATGGTTAGCAAAATAGTGGTTGTAGTAGAAAATCATCGAATGCAGTAAAAGGAATTGAATCACTTTGAGGAATCCTTTAAGGCAAACTTTTGAAAAAAGATATACAGTTCAATGCAAAATCTCTTGTATGTCTCAAAGTCCAGTGGACGGTACTGGTTCCCCCCTGTTTTAAACCTTGTAAATGGTTATAATTCTTTGCCTTTCCATTAACAGCTTCACTTAGCTCCCTTCTTGCTTAGAGCTGCCAATGATCAAAGCCTCTTGACCCACCTACAGTAATATAATAAGTTAGTGATGTCTAAGTAAGATGTAAATCAAGGAATGCCTTTGTGTCAGTGGCATTCCAGGTGGGACTGGCACGGGACAGGACTCAGCTGAGTAGACTTTCACTAGGTGACTTAGGCTCCTCAGGGACCGTTGCTTTCAAACCCACCAGAAAAAATACACCAGACATTGTTATGCTGAAATGACCGGGAATGGTTGGTGGTGAGGACGAAGAAGACCCAATATAAAATTTAGCCAACGCTGCACGTAGAATTGGATGCTGGAGCAGTGGCAGCGCGGGCGGGGCGGCCGCAGCACCTGCGAGGAGCGCTGGTAGGCGGGCGTGGCCTGTGGGCGTGGCACTGGGGGCGTGTCTGGGGCGTGTCCTGCCAGCAGCTCCTGCTGGCGGTTGAAGGGGGGTGGAGTTGTCCTTGGAGGCGGCACCGGCCCAGGGCCCCCAGGCCCAAAGCGCCCTATCGGGCCTGAGCCCAGTGGCCCCGGAGCCGACGAGCTCCCGCCTGCAGGGGGAGGGCAAACGGGGCTCAGGGACCGGCCAGGCCGCTCCAGGCGCTGTTTCTCTTTCACTTTCCTCCCCTCAGAGGCCAGCGCACTGGCGGGCGAGGAGCGGCGGGGCCGCAGCCACGGGGTAAGTACCGGGAGGTCTTCAAAGCTTTCAGGGGGCCAAGATCCTGGTAGCCCCTAAGCTCCAAGCCCCAGTTTGTGCCTAGAGTGTGAGCGGCACCCCCAGGCACCTGCTGCGACCAGCCCCGCTTGGAGCTGAGAGCCGAGCGGGTTTGGCCGCGGCCGGGGTCTGGGGGCTTCGGAGCTGAGCCCTTCTGGAGGTGGAGAGGGCTGCGGGCTGCGGGCCCAGGGAGAGGCGGCGAGTCTCTCCAGTGCAGCCGCTCCGGGGCAGAGTGGGGAGTCCGTTGGGCCGGGGCGCGCACCTGCGGGGGCAGGAGGGGCAGACTTGCGCTTGGACCTACCACGGTGGGCCAAGCCGCTGGGTCCGGCTGTCGGACAGACTCAAAAAAGTCCCCTCCCGCTCAGCTCCACCCCGTCATTGCCTGTACTTGCTTCCTTTAACTGTCTTGGTGACAAGGCTCCATGACTTTCTGCCTTGACCCACTCCAGATCCAGATCGAGTGTTTCCTCTTTCAGAGGACTTTGTCTTACTTTGGAGTTTAAAGGCAAACCCATGGGAAAGGCAGAGCTCTTCATTCCAGTGTATGTAGGAGGAAGCAGAGGCCCATGCACAGATTTTACATGCCTGGCGGCCATACAGGGCTGAGGACCTGAACCTCGGCCCCCTGTTTGTTACTTGTGATCTCTTTCTCGTAAACTCTAAAGGCGAATTCCGAGCAAGCCGATGAATAGGATGATTACACCCAGAACTTAAACTTTGTGCGCCTTCTCAATGATTGTGTAATATTGCTTTGTGCTTACCTGTGAGTTAACTGCTAAAATAGGAGAAAAGTTCCTGTTCATAGAATTAACTTAGGAATTCAACACCTTTCCGATTGTATTTTCTAAGAGGACACATTTGTTGTTAACCCTTTAAAAAACTTTTTGGATTTTTGTTCGTTTTTGGTAACTTGTCTACAAGCTAACCTTTCTAAAAACTTCTGGGAAAAACTTAATGGCATTCAGTTTTTACAGTAAATACATTGTGTGTATTCTCTCGTTTAATTCTCACCACACTCCGAGGCTGGTACTTTTATTTTCATTTTAAAGTTGAGAAACTGAGCATGAGAAGAGGATAAGTAACATTGCCCTTTTTATCCGTCAACTAAATATTACCCGTTTCTGTCAGAGATTTTAAGGTATAATAGAGGAGTTAATAAATGTAACTATAAATCAAGTAAAAGGAAAATGCATCAGAGAGAGATTACACTGAGGATAGATGGCATTGGAGAAAGGTTTAGAAGTATAGCTAGGATCTAGACTGAAAAGTGGAAGGGCTTATTGAATAGAGGGCTAGAGAGAATCGCAGGAAAGCGATGCCTTCCCTTTGCAGGAAGGAAAGTGTTAAAGGATGTCAAAGTCAGCCTGTGGAGGATCTCATGTGACATGCTGAGAAATTCAAACGTTTTGTTTGTAAAGAGGATACACTGACTTTCTTTTAGAAGAGAACCTTAAAGTGATACAATGAAAGTCTGGTAGTAAAACATAAGATGGGTTCCAGGTGGGAAGGAAATATACAGGTAGAGTGGCAGTGTGTAAAATGGAAAAAGTCATCAAACTTGATCTGACTGGATGTGGGGTACAAAGTAGAAATAAGGAGCACATTGATAGGGAAGATAATGACTTCACTTTTTTAATATTTCTACTTGTATTTGGCATGACCTCCTAATAACAGTCAAGCAAATAGTTCAAATGCATTACTGAAGAAGATGTCGAAATAGGTAGATAGCTTTTCGTGCCATTTGTGTAGAGGTGCCATTTTGTGCTCCAGAATTGGATGTAAATTCTAGGTTTACAAGTTAATACTACAGTGAGTGAAATGTTCTGTTCATTTGTTCACCCAATTTGGAATGTCACATACTAATATGATATTTATACAGTATGAGAATTTAACATTTTCTTATCTTTTTAAAATGATCATGGAAACAGGTATGGGAAAGCGGGTCAACCAAAAGGAGTAATGACCATCAGTCTCATGATACATCCGGATGAGAGTTCCCATGCCTCAGGACTTCCAGTTGGGTACTTCACACCAACTTCTGGGATTAGACTTTCATCCTCTTAATACCCCTCTTTGCCTGTACTGCTAAAGCCTTCCTAGCTAATCACGAATGGCTACTCAAAGGAAACACCTTGTGAAAGATTTCAATCCTTACATCACCTGCTATATCTGCAAAGGGTATCTTATTAAGCCAACCACAGTGACAGAATGTCTCCATACCTGTAAGTATTACACCATTATCAAAAGTTATAGATTATACTTGTTATTTTTGATCTACCACATTTTGATTTTTATCTAGATCTTAATTTTTAAAACAAGAAATTGTCTTGACTTTGAGTTTATTGTCATTGGGCTATTAGTGGCATGGAATTTTTCCTGTGTTAAATCATAATAGTTGACTAGTTGACTTGTATCTGTTCTAAAATGTTTTAAAAATCACAAGCATACTGTTGGTCGTGTTTTTTTTTAAATGTCTGTTTTAGGTTTTTTTAAATTATACTTAAGAAATTAATCTTCTCAGAGGTTTTGTTAGGATAGGATATACATAATTTAATTCATTGTTTTTTTTATTAAGAAATCAGTTTATTGAGGTATGATTGACATCAAAAAGCTGTACTTATTAAGTGTATTAAATTTTTTTTGAGTTTGGAAGTATACACCTGTGACTCTACAGCCACAACTCTGCCATGAGTCTGTCATTCACTCCCAGAAGTTTCCTCTCACTCATTTGTTATTATTGTTGCGATGAGACTATTTAACATAAAATGTACCCTCTGTGTGGTATAGTGATCTGTGGGATTTATTTATCTTATGCAACTGAAACTTTGTACTCTTTGTGCAGCATTAGCATCACTGGAACTTGTTACAAATGCAATCTGTATTTAACAAGCTTGCCAGGTAATTCTGAAGCATGCTCAAGTTTGAAAAATCACTGTTGTAATAGTATGTCTATTGAAATCCTAAAGTCTTTCTTATCTGTCCTATCAGAAAAATAAAAGGCATTTTTATTTGTCCTATCAGAAAAATAAAAGGCATTTTTCTAGAATTTATGCCAGGATTTTACATGCTTTTGTGTTTTAGCCAGTAAGAATTTATTTTCCTTTTTCAGTGAAAGTGGTTCTAGTAATTAATGTCTGTTACATGCACCAAAGTGGATATTTTATATACTTTATTTCAGGGCTTTACAGTAGTTTTGAAGTAGTTTGGAGTGGTTGTGGGGAGAGAGGATGTAGAGATTGTTTTCATTTTGTGGAAACTAATAGTTAAGTAACTTACCCAGTCTCACAGCTAATGAGTGGTAGACCTGTATTCAATTCTAAAGCTCATTCCCTTTCTAAGATAACACAGTGTCTTTTTTCAAATGCTCCCTTTCATTTCTCCTTTTGTGGAACTGACATAATTTAATTCAAGTAGTTTTAAAAAGGGTGCACAATAGAATTACCTGGTGGGTAAAACGGCAAAATTTTGTTACATGCATTTCACCACAAAAAAAGAGAATCACCTAGAAAGCTATTTAAATATACCCAAGTTCAGAACTGCAGCTTGAGAGATTTGGTGGGTCCTATGATGGACTTCTGTATTTTCAAAAATCTCTCCAAGTGATGTTGTGTATTACTGATTTGTACTGTTAGCAAAACTGTGAACTGCCTTGTATAATTTACCGTTACCTGGTGTTATTATTTAACTTGGACAATTATCAGTTAAATGTCATTGAACAGATATGAATTGACTTTGTTAGGCACTATTCTAGGCACAAAGGATACAGTAAACAAGGGAGTAAAAATATCAATAAGTTTATATTCTAGTAGTGGAAATTAACAATACTAAATATGTTGGATAGTGAATAAATGTTGCTATGAAGGGGAGTAAAGAAATATAGATGAGAGGTGGGGTTTGGGTCAGCCTCTGTATGCTGATATTTGAACAGAAACTTGAGAGAATTAAACTCTGAATATATGAGAAAAGCATTCTAGCCAGAGGAAAAAGAAGGTACAAGGCCTTGAGGTAGAGATGTGCTTGGCAGATTTGGGGAGTAACCAATCACTTAGAAACCTATTGCTGAAGGTCAGCTGAAAGATTATAGGGCCTGCCACAGGGTAATGGGATGTGAGACAAGGCAAGGAGAGAGAAGTGTGATTGAATGTGGATGTTGATTGGAGGTAGAACCAATAGGCTATGGCTATGCTAGAGTGGGGGCTTTCTCTTCTATTTCCATGTTTCCCACTACTCCAAACATAGCACCTGCCAAATCTGGAAGATGTGATGAAAGCACAGATTCTCCAATTTCTATTTGTATACTGTAGATTTTATACCTTCTGAAACAAAATTTTCTTTGAGGCATAATCTCAAATTAGATTTTACCTTTCCGGAGAAAAATTGAAAGATTCTAGAACTAGAAAAATTTCTGACTATAGGTCTGAGACAATTAGAAGGGGTTAGGGTGAGGGGGTGATGATGGAAGAAAATAGAGAACTGGTGGGAGGAGAAAATGGTGGAGGGCTGTCTGCACTTTAGTAGTGGAAAAACTGGTGACTGAACCTGAGGGGAGAAATCTTTCATTGAGGAAAAAATAAACAAGAGGGTTCTTTTTTAATTAATTAAATGAAAAAGTACCTATTTATAAAGAGAAGACTGTTTATGTTTACAACAGCAATTTAAGATCTGTAGGGTTAAATGATAGCTTAACTTGCACATGTCATACTGGTCGGAAGAATTCCTTGGCAGTCATCAAGACTTTTACTGAGGAAGAGTGAACATGGCAGGAGTATGATTAAAAGACAATGATAAGTCCCAAGTGTGGCTTTTATCATTAACAGCGCACAGAACAATAAATAAAGAGGTAGGGCACTCCACTCAGCACCTGATGAGACCTGAGGATTCTGTAGTGCTGATCCTTAAGCATTTTCAGGTTCCTGGATTTTTCTGTGTATTTTGTTTGTTTGTTTTTATAGTGGGACTTATAGAGAAAACTTTCCCACTCGCAAAATAGCCCCTTGTTCATACTGATAAAATAAGTAGTACTGCAAAATAGTGTTCCTCAGTCATTTGTTAGTCCTTGATGTGTGGCAGTATTCTGGGTTTGAACTCTTCTATATGTTTTTCGCATCTTTAACGTGAGACATATACAGTGGTGTATGGTTAGAATGGTAAAATCGACAAATTCGATACTTAAACTCTATCAAACAGAACTTTGCATAAGCCAAGAAGAAATGTCTACACTGTGTTTGTATCTACTTTTTTCTTTTGTAATGTGAACCCAATTACTCTAAGACTTCAACTACCTGTACTGATGTCTCCCAATCTTTATTTCTGGCATGGTCCTTTCTTCTGAGCTTCAGAATCCTCCTGGATGTCCACTGGGTGTTCCAAAGCCACCTGGAACTCCGCATATGAACTCCGCATGTGAAAATGAATGAATAGGATGCTAAGCAAAACATGTACTCCACACTTGATTCTTTACCCTCACTAACAAAATGGGACAAAGTCCTGTCTGGTTGCTCTCTTTTTTTCAAATCCATTCCTTCATTTCCATCCCCATGTATGTTCTTATTCAGGCTCTTATTATTTCTTACTAGATCACTGCAGTCCATTGCTAAATTGTATCAGAGTGGTGATCATTTTAAAAAGTTTGCTGTCTTCATTGCACCCTAGAATTTTCTTCTATGCTTCTGCTCAGGATACATTAAGTCATTTAGCTGGGCCTCCCTGGTGGCGCAGGGGGTCAAGCGCTGCACTGTGAAGCATCCATGGCACAGCAGCGCGAGTTCGATCCCCAGCCAGGGAGGGAACTGACATGGGACCCACATGGTGTAGCAGACCTCTCCTGCTGTGCCCTCTGTTCCCCTCAGCAGTATGTTTCA
Source organism: Galemys pyrenaicus (assembly GCA_019455555.1). Classification (NCBI taxonomy): domain Eukaryota; kingdom Metazoa; phylum Chordata; class Mammalia; order Eulipotyphla; family Talpidae; genus Galemys; species Galemys pyrenaicus. The sequence continues at coordinate 8,610,120 of JAGFMF010011406.1, read as the reverse complement.
GTCAGTCTGCCTGTTCTGCTCCCCACTCTGTCTCTGGCGAATTCTCTCACCTCTGGCACCTCTGGCCTGTACCCCTGCTCTTGTATGCATAAAAAAAAAGTCATTTAGCTGTGAATAAGTTCTGCCTTTGTTTTCCTCCCCTACCCTCTAAGACACATACACACACACACACACACACATATATATATATATACTTGGTTCAGTTGCTGCTCTGCTTAAAATGTACTTCTCTTGTATGGCTGGTTAGCATTCTGTACTCCTCCTTTAACACTCTGCTCTTCTAAGATACAGCGTGCACTTACTACACAGAGATTTGGCTTAAATGTATCCTTAGTACAGGTACTTCATTTTCAGTACAATCCTACATGAATAAATAGCTAATGAGTTAATTATTGTATCTCCTTTAAAAGTTTCAAATGCTTAAAAGGCATGTAGCAATGTCAGTTAGGTAAGAGCCTTGTAGGTCTTAGGGAGAGAGCGAGAGGAAGATATTCTGTACTGGGACTATAGATTAAGGGATGTTCTAACTCTTTCATCAGGGTCCTGGAAAATTTTTTGAAATTGCTTACAGTGTATTTGCTGGTGTTTATATAGGTTGTTGACTTTAAATGAAAAATTTTTCACTTAATTTAAGAACAAAGAAGTGTTGTTCCAACAGCTAAAATGTAAAGAATACAGTACATTGGTTCTTTATTCTTTGTGGTTAGAACCCCCTTAAAGAATCTAATGATTCTTTCCTCAGAAAAAAAGTAGAGTTTATAGACATACAAGACAGGAAAGCTTTCTTCTTCCTGCCCATTTGAAGATAAGACAGTAATTGCATAACCAAGAATGAATTCTTTGGAAGAGTGCATTGTTGTACTTAACACTTAACTTTACAAAGAAGGGGCTAGTTTATAATCTAATGGATTTGATGTGAATTGGTGATTTTATGTGGAAATCTGTCAAAGTGAAGGAAAAACTTGTTCAAAAAGTAAAGTTTACCATATTATGACTAAGTATAAATATACAAGAATTTAATTATGATACAGAGAACTCTTGATACATTGATGCACAATATTTTAAAAGTTATTGTGACATACACTTGTTATTCAAAATTTAGCCTGCATATTACCATCTACCAGTAATATCATCTAGGAACTTGTTAGAAGTGCAGGTTCTTTGACCTTACTATAACCTGATTGAATCAGAATCTCGGTGGAGGATGCCTGAAGTCTGTGTACTGGCAAGCTTTTTAGGTGATTCTTTGGTGCAATAAAATTTGAGAAGCACTGCTGTGGACCAGATATTTTAATACTAACATTCTTTGGATATTTTTGTTTTTTAAGTCATATAGATATTAAAATAACTGCTAGTAAAAGTTTAAATAATAGCAGTTACTCATTGAATGTTATATTTGGGGCTCTGATCTTTACATTAGTTGTTTGCCAAAGAATCCTTTCAGTTAGGTAATATTATTTAATCATTCAACAAATTTTTATTGCTGGGTTATATGGCAGCTCCATTTTCAGTAGTTTGAGGAACCTCCACACAGCTTTCTGTAGTGGTTGGACCAGTTTGCATTCCCACCAGCAGTGTAGGAGAGTTCCTTTCTCTCCACATCCTTGCCAACATTTGTTGCCAGTTTTCTTAATATGTGCCATTCTCACTCCTGTGAAATAGTATCTCATTGTGGTTTTGATTTGCATTTCCTTGATAATAAATAATGTTGAACATTTTTTCATATGCCTCTTGGCCATTTGCCATTCCTCTTTGGAGATGTGTTTTTTTACTTTTCTGCCCATTTTTTGACTGGATTGTTTACTTTGTTTTTGTTAAGTCCTGTGAGCTCTTTGTAAATCTTTTAGCCACTCCTTTTCTATTTTTTATATACTGATAGACTTAATCCCATTTTATTTATATCACATAGATATGCATTGTTAAGAAAATGACCATAGATTCATGATTCTGTAGAGTCCTGGCTTTACCACGTACTAACTTCTTGATTTTAGGCAAGTTGCTAAAGCTTTTGACTCAATTTCTTCATCTGTCAGAAACTTGATAGATAGTATTGTCATGAGAATTAATTTATTAGATTTTTTGTGTGAATATATATTAAAATATTTACGGTGTTGCTTGGTTCATAAACCTTTTAACTGTTAAATGAATATGATGACAACCACTACCAAGTACTCTGATTTAAAAAAAGAAGAAACTAAAGTAAAAATACATTAAAACACTTTAGATTTTTCTCTTCCTAAAACTATCTGAAAAAATTTTAATTAAAGACACATTTACCTCTGGGAAAAAAATTTAATTCTTCTAATGTAATACAACTTTATGTGATGAGGGGGCGGGACTTGTAGACTTGTGTTTACTTGGGTCAGACTTAACAGAGGTATTGAAAACATTAAGGCATATGGTGTTTCTACACAATATTTTTTTATAAAGTTTAAAAAAAATCTTTAAAAGTTTTATTTCACATCAGGAAATCTAGATTTGTCTCTATGCTTTTGAATTGATCAGGGTAAGCAGGTTAACTGGCCTGGAGGGATCTCTTTTTTAATCTGTAAAAGTGGAATATGATACTGTTCATATGTTTATGTAAAACAATTCACTTCTTTGAATTGTTTCTGTATCCCTCTAGAACAGTACTGTTCACTAGAAATAAAGTGTGAATCACAGTTTATGTGTGATTTTAACTATTCTTGTGTTCACTTTGTTAGTGTGCAGAACTAAGGGATACCTTGGCATCCCCAGACCTGTACACTATAAAAAGGTTCTGCCGTCAACCACATAAAAACAAAGCATACTCTTAGTGAAAGAACTTTAATAGACTAGTGTTCATGGAAAGAAGAAGTAATAGTTTCCCAATGAAACATCCAAAAGTAGCTAACTTTTTGTGGGTAAATTCCTTTACAGGCTTGACCCAAAGCAAGCCTGCTAAAGCCTGAAAACTTGCCACAAGTCTAAGGCACCTTCTGTCAGGGAACATAGGGAAAGGGTAAAGTCACCAGGGAAGTCTGGGATGGAAGGAGAGAAATCAGAGTACAAATCAAGGTGATGGCTGCCATTGTTGTTGCCTTCCCCATGGGATTCTCACCCACATCTCTTCTACATATCTTGACTCCACATGTGTCCTTCCAGGTCCCCCACACCCTTCTTCTTAATGTCTTTCTGTTCCAGGTGTCTTACCTCCAAGTCTCTTTTAAAACTTCTCTCTGCGCAGTTTTACCCTTCATTATGTGGGGCAGGGAACAAAGAACCTCCCCCTTTTTAATGGAGGCCAAACCAACATTAAAAAAGAAACAAATGGAATTAATATATTTTATTAACCCAGTATATAAAAAGTACTATAATTTTCCTATGTAATATAAAACAGTATTAATGAGATTACTTTCTCATGGTAAGTTTTGAAATCTGGTGTATATTTACAGCACATCTCAGCTTGGAAATATTTCAAGTGCTCAGGAGTCATATTTTACAAATAGTTGTCATACTGAACATATCAGATCTAGAATGTAGACTGTAACTTCCCTGTAGGACCTTGGGCACCAGTGCTGTCTTGAAACTGTACACCTTTGATGGATGAGCCTTATATTTCTTTCTTCAGTCCAATCTTGTATCTTTGTCCTTGTCTACCTACCCTTAGTTTTTCCCTGACCCAGGTAGGACTTGCTCCAAGTATATCATGTGCCTCTCTATTTGGCCAGTGCTGGCAGACAGCTAGGAATGCCTGAGCCCCCTTTGAACTGCAAGGATCCGGGGCTCCAGGGCAAGGTCAGAGTCTAAGGACAGGATCAGCATTTGTAATACCCCTTCATTCTTGCTCTTATCTATCCTTTTGCCTTCCCCACATTTCAGAGGCTTATCTAGTATCCCTGGGAAAAGAGCAAATACCAGCAGTCTTCTGATGGAATTCAGTTTCTTTGTTCTCTACTTTAGTATGATTTAACAAGGCGTCCTTCTCTTTCCAAACATTATTTTGGACCACCCCTCTGGACCTGGTTCAGCCTTGCCCCAAATGTTACTTTGATTTTTAAAAAGACATTTAGGGCCTCCCTGATGGCGCAAGGGGTTGTGTGCCGCACTATGGAGCTTCCACAGCCCCTGCAGTGGGAGTTCAATCCCCAGTCAGAGAGGACCCACGTGGCACCGCAGACCCCTCCTGCCTCGCCTGCTGCTCCCCTCAGCAGTGTACTTCAGTAGTTCAGCCTGTTCTGCTTCCCACTCTGTCTCTGGTGAATCCTCTCACCCCCGCCTCTGGCCTGTACCCCAGTTCTTATATGCATAGATAAATAAAACTCTTTAAAAAAATAAAAAGACATTTAGAACTTTTTAGGGGCCAAGAGATTTGGGGAAAGAGGGGTGTATATGTGTCTGAGTGATTTGTTGTTGTTGTTGTTGTTGTTGAAGATTTCTGTTACCGTCTTTCATCCAAATTTTGCAAAAATTATAGTGAACCAGTTTCCTTAATAGCTGTGTTAATGGTAAGAAAGAGGTAGAAAGTATGGAATTTGTTCAACAAAAACACTGGGTCAGCTGTCACCTTAGAAAGTTCCGTCCTTATCACTCTGAAATAGCCAGCAACTCCCAGCACACACCTTTAATAGAATATACACTCCATATGTGTGAGCTTTGTTTTATTTAGCCCTGTATCCCCACCTCCTAGTTTTGCTTTATGTAAATATATCAGTTTATGTTAATAAATTATGTGGTTTGTGCATATATCTAAGAAAAAACAATAAACCAAATAGTATATACTTTTCATTTTGTGGCAGTAGGTTTATTTTGAGGGTTTTTTTTTTGACTGTTATAATTTTAAGATTGTATAAAGTGTGATTAAAGAATAGTATTCTACCTATAGTAGTAATTTTAAGAACTATTTCTAATTGCATTTAGTTTAAATGATAGTTCAATTGACCAAATATCTTCTTTATTCTTAGTCTGTAAGACTTGTATTGTACAGCACTTTGAAGATAGCAATGACTGTCCAAGGTGTGGCAACCAAGTGCATGAAACAAATCCATTAGAAATGCTGAGGTAAGTGGAAGTAGTTAATAATTCACCTAATTCAAGTAAATTATATAAGCTATTAATAATTTTTATTACACATCATATTTGTTGACACCTGACAGTTAATTCAGGTTTTATGAATTTTATGATTTTTGTTTTCATTTTAAGGCAATCTAAGAGGAATTAAGTGAGTTGTACAAGTTAAATATTTAAGAAATACATTTCCAAATTAAAGAAGGTAGCTTTATCTCAGACTCATAGAATTAATTGTAGTTATTTTCAGTGTTAATATTCTACATAATACTGTACTTTTTACTGAGCTACATGGTAGTGGGAAGAGGGCAGGCCTAGTAGGGAAAATAATCTTGGTACTTTTCTGTTTTTTTAATTTATATATTTGAAGAACTTGTACATTCAGTAAAACTGAAAGAAAGGTTTTAAATAACTGTCATATACTTAAGAAGTATCATTTATTTTTAAAACTGGCAGTGGCCTATCAGGTCCTAATTCAAACCCATTTTTAGAAAATGAAGTTTATAGAAATGACATGATTTGCCTAAAGTCTCAGCAAACTCCAACTTCCTACCTATAAGCCAGGCATTCTCACCACTAAACCTCTTCTCTTCTCACCATTCCTATCATATTTTACTACAGGTCAACTGTGTGATTTTAGGGAAGAGCACATCTAAACACAGTAGCAGGTATTCTGTAGTTAACAATTTTATAATACTCAGATGCATGTGATATTTACCATCATTTTATACATTTGGATTTGCAAGTCTTACATTTCAGACATCCTTCTTTAATTTTAGTGCCTAGAGTTGGAGTAATTTGTCCACAGGCAACTGTCTAGCCCAGTGATCCTCAATATGTGGTCCTCAGAAAATTAGTATCTTGCCAGGAGTGAGAGTTCTCAGGCTGCAGCTCAGAATCAGAAACAGAGTGGCGCCACCCTTAGCCGGTCAGTCCCCCGGGTAATTGTGACATGTGCTGGCCTTTGAAGACCATTGGTCTACTGGATGTAATCTTGAGCATGGCTTGTGCTAGGTGGGTTTATTGTGGTATTTTTTAACCAGGAGTGCTTTTCCCACCAAGTGTACCCCAGTGTTCCAGACGGCTGGTTTTCAGGACTGGGCGGGTGCTGCTGACCCTCCTACGACTCACAAGACAACCTTCCCCACGCCCCATCCCCACATCACCTAGCCCTTAATGGAAACCTGGGTTTGAACAATTCGGAGGAGAACAAACACTCCCTCTCAAGTTTTCTCCTAATGCTTTTATCAAAAATTATGTTAATAATTACCATCTACTCCTTTTTAAAGTGCTGTTTGTATAGGCAAATTATCTCAAATTTTGGTTTTGAGTGTCTGATACCTGAAGGAATCCAGTCATTATTTAATCAAATATGATCCCTTGACTAAAATATATATTTTTTAGATTTTTATCTGGGAATAGTTTAAAACTTACACAAAAATAAAAGTAGTACAGGAACCCTTATTTGTTATACCCAGATGCAGCTATTAACATTTATCATGTGTGTAAATGCTTGCCCACCTTTTTTTTAACTACTTGACAGTAAGTTACATACATCATTGGCCCCTTACCTTTAAAATACTTGTGTATTTCCTAAGAATAGAGATAGTCTATGACTATTGTATGACTAGATTACATCAGTATTATAATACTTTATTCGCTATATTTCTGTTATATCACTTTTCCTAAAGAACACTAGAGGTGACAGGTAAATCTTTACCACAGGATCCCCCCAGCTGGCTTTCTCTTACTGGCCAAACTATTAGGTAAAGTGGTGATGTGAGGTTTTGAAATGCCTTAGCAAATCATAATTTATCCCCCAGACTGGACACGTTGCTCCTGGATATAAAGTGGATTAAGGTTTCTTCAGTAGATGACAGTGTCTGCTACACTGGGTCAGCTGTCACCTTAGAAAGTCCTGTCCTTATTACTCTGTCTGAAATATCCGGCAATTCCCAGCACACACCTTTAATAGAGTATACGCTCCATATAGGTGTGTACTTTGTTTTGTTTAGCCCTGTATCCCTACCTCCTAGTTTTGCTTGTCAACAGGTTTACTCCTATGTACCCTTTCTCCGGCTATTGGAGGGTGTACTGGAGCATGAACCAAGAAAGAGGAAGGAAATCTAACATGGGAGAGAGGTGAAGGAGTAGGACAGTTGTGCTGCAGGCTCCAGAACAGTGTCTGTGTAGGCGCTGTCACAGCAGCCATCAGCCACTGTAGCTGCTGCACACGTAGGGTGTTGCTTATGCTCCTGAGGAACAGTTTTAGATTTTATTTAAATTGAAACCTGAAACAGTACATTCCCATTAATAGAAATTTCTTATTAAATAAAAACTACTATATAAATGTGGGGCTCAGTATGTTTTAGTACATAAACAAGACAATTTTAAAATTAATTGTACACGAAACATAAAAAATTTTTTTGTTATTTTATGTCCTGGCATGTTTTAAATTACATATTTGACATTACATTCCCATTGTCGATCACTGATAGACTGGTAGGAGGAAGATGGAGAACTGAGAGGGAACCACTCATTCAACAACTATGTACTGGGTGTCTGTGATGTTCAGGTACCATTCCAGGTGCTTGAGGTCAAGAGGGGGCAAACTTGGTAAAGATTTTTGCCCTCATAAGGTTATTTGTAGGGAGAGACAATAAACCATGTAACAACTAATGTGGTAGGTTAGAACAATGTGGTTAGAAGGAGGAAAAGGAAGTGCCACAGATGAAGTGATCATAAGTGGAAGGGGAGGGATAGGTTGCAGTTTTAAATAGAATGATGAGTATAGGCCTCACTGAGAAGGGAGATTTGTTGGGTTTTTTTTTTAAAGATTTATTTATTTATGCATACAAGAGCTGGGGTACAGGCCAGAGATGCAGGGGTGGTGTGAGGATTCACCAGAGACAGAGTGGGGAGCAGAACAGGCAGATTGACTGAAATACACTGCTGAGGGGAACAGCAGGCGAGGCAGGAGAGGTCTGCTGCACCATGTGACTCCCCTCCCTGGCCGGAAGCAGGGATCTAACTCATACTGCAGTGGCTGTGATTTGCTTCATAGTGCATTGCTTAACCCACTGCGCCACCAGGGAGGCCCCTGAGAAGGGAGATTTGATCAAATAATTTTAGCCATGGATAAAATTGGGGAAAGCATGCTTGTACCAGGTAGCAACCAGTAGGCCAGGAGTGTACAAAAGTTGTTTGAGGAACAGCAGGGAGAGAGAAGTGAGTGATGAAGTTGGGGGGTGGGGGGGGCAGGAGAGAGGGATGGTGGGGGAACCTGTCATTTACTCTGAGTGAAATGGGGAGCTACTGCAAGGTTCTGATTAGAGGAGACACAATCCAACTTAGCTTTTTTTTTTTTTAAAAAAAAAAAAAGGTCCCTTTGATGATTGTGTTGAGAATGTGCGGTACATAACAAGGCAAGGGTAAAAATCGGAAGAACAGTTAGAAGGTAATCACAGTGGTCCAGGTAAGAGATGGTAAAAGGGGCAGATAATGGTCATACCCTGCATATATTTTGTAGAAGAATAACCAGTAAAACTTATGATTCATTTCAAGAATGTGGTAAATGAAGAAAGCAATTACTAACTCCAAAGAAAGAAAACAAAGTCAAATGAGGGGATGTCTATGCTCCGATTATACTGTGTCTGTTTATATTTTACATAATACTAACAACTAAAGTGCTGGTTACTAATGAGACTATGTAGAAGATGAAATTAGGGGGAAAGTGTATGTTGGGAGGAAAGGGAGTGGCAGAATGATATCAGAAACCTTTATTTTACACAAAAGGAAGTCAGAAAAATCTAAACAGCAGAAAAAACATGATTTTGTTGTGTTGTATAGAAATGTGAAAGAAGATACTACTAGAAGAAATAGGTTGGTTTTGAAAGTGATAGAAGGTAGAACATGAAACTATTGTATTTTAATGTTTTATGAGTAAGTTTGATTTGATTTATAAGTTATATACATGTATTTAATAAAAGCAAATATTGAGAGATACTTTTTTTAAAGTACTACTGTTTGTGAAAACTGAATGACTTAGTATTTAAGTCTTGAACATTGATATAGTTAGAGAATAGAGAAAGAATATTTGAGTCAGAATGAAAAGCATGAGGCAGAAAAGCAGACTGGAAAAAATAAGTGAATAACTAGTAGATGAAAGAAGAGAGGTGAAAAGAGAATAGCACCAGTTATGGTTTGTAGGTTAGACTCAAGTTATATAAACTTATAGCCAGGTGGTGGGAGAAATTAGTTCTTAAGCAAGCAGGGAATGATTAAATTAGTGGGTAAGGAAGATTCATTATGATCATGTTAAATTAAAGGAAAATAAGTCTATTAGTGTTATTTTATAAATAGTGGTAATTGAAGGAATGGAAGGATGAAGATAATAAAAAACTAGGGAGAAGAAAAATTGAGAATTCTGAAACATCAGTAGGACTTGGGAAGAAAATGTACTATTTGGAGAGAGTTGCAAAATTAAGGTACTTCATGCATTTTGAGAATATCTGGGAGTGATATCACTTCTCAATTTAATTTTTAATATAAAATAATGACAGGTATTATTTTGTTGAAGCTTACAGATGAGCCAGTCTTGACTTAGGTAAACAAAAAGAGATCCTTAAGATGTTGGAACTTGAGTTCAGCAGAGAAATACAGAGTATATTGGATAAATTATTTACTTTTATGTTAATTTTGAAGTCACAAAAAGAAAAGCCAAGAATATTAGGGAAGGGCCTCCCTGGTGGCGCAGTGGGTTAAGCAACGCACTATGAAGCAAACCGCAGCCACTGCAGCACGAGTTCGATCCCCGCCGCTGGCCAGGGAGGGACCCACATGGTGCAGCAGACCTCTCCTGCTGTGCCCGCTGCTCCCCTCAGCAGTGTACTTCAGTTGATCTGCCTGTTCTGCTCCCTGCTCTGTCTGTGGTGAATCCTCTCACCCCCCACACCTCTGGCCTGTACCCCAGTGCTTGCATGCATAAATAAATAAATCTTTAAAAAAAAAAAAAAGAATATTAGGGAAAATTTTAAGAAGGAAGTTTTAGGCCACTCTTAAACTGCTGCAGAGCAATATAGGGGGAAAATGTCTTTAAAAACACTTTAAAAAATTTCAAATCTACTCACTTGGAAGTTATGAATGATTTTGGGAGTAGTTCCATAGTGTAAAAAGGCAAAATGCACAGTATTTGACAGAAATAATGTAGATTATACTTTCAGTTCTTCTAGTTGGAAAACAGTAAATTTGTATTTGGATTTTTTAAGGGTAATTGAATGAAAACCATGAAGAGTTTCACTCTTATAAAATAGAAAACCTGTTAAGACAGTTATATTTTAAAATATATTTTAGGTTCTTTTTTTAAAAAATCAAATTTTATTTTCTCACCATTCATTTACAAAATTATTATTTCAGGAGTACTGCTTCACACCTCGATATGTGTGTATGTTTCACCCATCACGTTGAGCACTCTATTCTTTTCTCCCACCCCTTGCTCTCTTCCCTCAGTATCTAATTCTGCCATATTTTTCATAGAAACTGAGTTATTTTTGTTCTAATCAGGTAAAATGACTGAATATTCTATTTTTCTCAGCAGAGAGGAATGGAGGTTATTTCCTATGTGGAAAAGAGAGTTTGGTACAAATTTTGAGAATAGGTATATCAGCTATTGCTGCATAGCAAACCACTCGAAATGTTCATGTAAAGTGATAAGCATTTTTCTTTGAGTTTTCTATATAGTTCACAAATCTGGGTGACTTTGGTCTTGGGTAGGGTCATTAGACTCCAGTTAACTGCTCAGGTAGGCTATCCTGATGATCTTGGCTGGGTGGGTCTGTCAGATGTTGAGGGATGGACTGTCAATGAACTAGTGTAAGATGATCTCAGCAAGACAGCTTGACTCTCTTCTGCATAGGGCCTCACCCTCCAGATCCTGGTCTCATGGTGGCAGGATTTCTCTCTCAGGAGAGAGAAAGAGAGAGAGAGTGCAAAAGCATGTAATGCCTCTAGCCTGTGAACTAAGAGCACATGTCACTTGTGCCACCTCTTATTGGCCTAAGCATATTTCAAGGCCAAACCATATTCTCAGGGTGGGAACAGAGTCCATATCTTACTCAGTGGAGGAATTTGTTCATAGGATATACATATAGAGAGGACTGGACACTGGGATCGTTTTGTCATCTGCTGTGGGAAAGGCTTAAAGTAGATAAGCACCATGTGCAACAGAGTTTGGTATAGAAGATGTGTTTGTAAGTTCTGTGTTTTATAATACATACATAAAAATGATACAGACCTCAAATGGTATATTGGATTTTGATGTCTTCATTGTTAGTATATTCTTTTTTTTACCCCTTTTCAAAGGTTGGACAATACATTAGAAGAAATTATATTTAAGCTGGTCCCTGGACTACGAGAACGTAAGTTGCTCTGTGGTCTCTTAGAGATTTCTATTAAAGATTTCATGATTGCTTCATTATTTTATACTTTTTTTTTCTTTTCAAACTAGAAGAACTTGAGCGTGAATCTGAATTTTGGAAGAAAAATAAACCTCAAGAAAATGGACAAGGTAACTTCTCATTTGTATCTGATAACATCTCTCAAATTGGTTTTGGTTAATCAATCTCAAGTTCAGATTTCTCTTGCACAAAATTCACGTACCCCTTTTTTTATATTATGAACCAAGCTTTCATTATTTGAGACTTCTGTATGAAATGATATTTTATATAAATGTATGTAAATCTGGAGTCACTCCAGTTGAGAGTAATTGAAAATAGAAGAAATCTAACTTTAGGAAGAGAAAACATAACCACCAATTATAGCAGTATTTACTGGACGGCTAAAAGAAACTGAAGTAAGGAGCCAGCTATTTTAGTTAAATAGCTTTTAACTAAACAGTGAGAAGGTTTTCTGTCTTACATATTTATTTAAATAAGAAAGAAAATGAAATTTGAGAGCTAGGAGGAGACCCTATTTTGCGTTGATAATCTGGGACAAAGTTTTCATAGATGGAGCTCAGATGATATATATCCTGAGTTTTGAAACCTATTTCTAGGTGCTTATGAGAATTTTTCCCCTTGTCTATTTTATATGTTCAGCTTCCTCTTCTGGGTCACAGAACATTCAACAATCAATAATTTTTTTAATTTCAGCAAAGTGGCAGGCATTACTGGGCAGAGAAAAGATTTTTAGTTACTTATGTAAGTCACACATGGAGGGAAAAAAGTACAGCACTTTGAAGTTATAAGGAAGTAGTATCTTTTTGTTATTTAATGTAAGATTTATTTCAAGATGGCCTAAATCCCAATGAAATCTTCAAGGATGTTTCTTTTTTTTTTTTTAAGCTCACTTGTTATCTAAATCTTCCACCTCTGATTTTCCCCTAAGATCATCGGATTGTCAATTATACATCATTAGGAAGGTTGAGAAAATTCTTTTTTTATCTGTAAAATGGGGTTCATAGTTTCATTAGTTCAACACAAGGGTTGGCTTTCTCTGGCAGGATGGTTTGAGAATAGTTTTGTAATACCGGAATAGAGTAGCAAGGATTTTTTTTTTTATCTGAAATAATAAAATGAACAAAGAAGTTAGCCTGCCCCCCAAAAAAAAAAAAATTAACTATAGGCTTGTTTTAGGCAGGGACGGGAAGAGCACAAGGGACTATGGTGATGGTGCACAGGTGAATTGGTAGAAATTCTATGGGGACTACACTAGAAAAGAAAGCAAACATTGTAAGAAATAAATAAAATATTCATGAAAAATAAAATAAAGGCTTGTTTTACCAAAGTGTAAATTTCAGTTTAGACAGTAGTGCTATAATACACAGATAAGGTTGCTAAGCTTTCCTAGTTTTTGGCTGCTATTCAAGAGAACAGGAGCCCTCTTGAATCATTATAAAATAGATTTAGTCCATGACTCTCTGTAGCTTACAGATTATGAAGAACTACAGCCTACTTTGTGTTTATCTCTTTTTCCATTATTCCTATTTTAAAAAAATATTTTAGAATATTTGATATTTAGTTTGGGTGGAGAATTTGAATTTTCTTTGGTGTTAAGAGTTTGGTTCATGAAAGGCCAGGCCTCTGTCTATAGGAGTTCCATACAAATATGTAGAAGAATGCAGAAGAGCGAGAACCCATCTATCCTTTGTGATACAACTATAATGCTTTTTGTACAGTCATTGATGAGGGGCTAACCTTACATTTTTTTCCCTGGGTTTTCTATACTAAGATTTTGTTGGATAACTGTTTCAAGTATTACCTTAGACATATTTTATCGGGAAGTCTTCCCTGAATCTCTGCTTCACCCCAAAGTTTGGATTTATTGCCTGTCTTATATATCCCCCACACAATTCATTTTACCTCTTCTATAAATTCTTTACCACACCTCTCCATCTGTCTTGTCTAACTCCTCCTGTATCCTCACTACTATGAGAATGGTCACCGTAGTATCTAGGGTGAAGACACTAGTTTCAGTTATTCCCTTAGGCCTACAACAATGAATATCTAGCATAGAGGCATAAAGACTCAATAGTATAAAGTACACAATTCACATTTCTTCACTGGAATTTAATTTGTAATAAAGCTACATATGTGTTAAAAAGCTAACATTCTACTCATTTAAATCAGTAGCTGATTATATAAATGTCTAGTAATTTTTATATTTTGAGACCTTAGAATATTTTGTAGTTTAAGTGAGCACTTGGTTTTTAATTTGAACATATATGAAGTAATTTTATGTCTTGTTTGCAGTTAGTGACTGGATCACTTAGAAAGTAATTAATTCTTTTGTGTTAATAAGTCATTGATGTTTTTTAAAAAGTCTTTGCATTGTCGAACTGGTTGGAACATTTTGAAGGTATTAAAATGTTAAGCATCTCTGTTAAATATTTGTTGATTTTTACTTTGATGGTTACTGTATTGTCACTTAACTTTAAAATCAACTTAGTTATATCTTGGTTTTGTTTAAATTATACAGATGATGCTTCAAAAGTTGACAAACCTAAAGTAGATGAAGAAGGTGATGAAAATCAAGATGATAAAGATTATCACAGAAGTGACCCACAAATTGCTATATGTCTAGATTGTTTACGAAATAATGGACAGTCAGGGGACAATGTAGTAAAGGTGAGTGGGAAAATCCAGTGGTATTTTTTATTTTACCATTGATATTTAGCCATTGATATTTTTGATTAATTTTCCTAATGTTTCAAAAGTATTTGTTTTCAAAGTTTTTATTAAGATTATCAAGTACAATGCCATTCTCTGACAGTCCCAAAGGCAAAGCAATTGCTTACCCCAGTAATCTGGTTTTCAACCCTTACAACTGAACTGTTCTGGGCCAATGCCACCACCTAGTGGCTCATGCAGAGAATCACACCTCTATTCTCTTTCTTGCCTCCTTTTATACTTTTGTTGGGAGTTCATAAACATTGCTTCTCCAATTTATGTGTGGCAACCAGCTCCAGTAACTTCGTGTCAGGCAGTGACTATAACCCTTTTATTCATGCTCTTCTAATTTTCTCCTTTGTTTTCACTCATAACACAGAAAGGCATACATACCATGGATAATACCTTGTATGAATAATGTAAATAATTGGTTTTGTAGTAAATTGGATGTCATGAGTACCTTTGGACTTTTTAAGACTTGAAGTCTTTTTAACAGTTCCTTTAGGATCTCTATTTTTTAATTCTGCTTCTCTCTATATCTGTCTGTTAATTAGAGCTTTATGTAAAGGATCTCTATACTGCTTATACCCACTGATTTTCTTTGGTTTTTAAATTGTGTTATTTAAATGTTTTCTGCATTTTCATTGGAAGCAACATTCATTTTCATTATAAATGTTCAGTACTTAAGCTCTTATATTTTTGTTAGTTTGTCCTAGCAGATGTCAGCCATTGAGATCATTTCTTTGTATTCCATGTTTTATCCAAATAACCTATATTTGAAATGCCTTATTCACTTCATCTGTGTAATCTGTAAGCCAATGAGTTAAATGTTTACCATATATTTGATGACCTTAAATAGTTGTTAACTCAGATTACATTTTTCCGAATATTTCTTGCTTACTGGAATATGAAGATTCTGATTCAGTGAATACCTTTCATTATGTAGGTATTAGGCAATGAAGATACTTGTATGAAAATTGTTATTCAATTTTCAGCTTTGGTTATTCAGCTTTGGTTAGATCTGGCCTATACAATCAGTTGTACTATAATAGAGTAATTGATTTAAAAGGAGTTGGTTGGACAAAGCATGTAATAAAGTGTAACAGTCTTTAGAGGTAGCCTCTGTATACATATTTTTCCAGACTTCTCTGGAAACCTGTCCTTTTTGTAAGTCTTCATCAGAGTTTTTAATAACCCTCCATTTCTCTCTTATTACTAGCCCTCTTTTGGGAGGGTTCTTCAGAGATTGTGATCATACTGTAGCTCTGAAATATATGAGTTGTTATCTTATAATGAAAGTTAAGCCAATGGAAAGGCTTAATAGCTTTTCATAAATAAAGGTTATGTCTACTGTGCAGGATTTCTAGTAAGAAAGTTATAAGTCATTGAATTTTAGAGATTCATCTAAAAATTAACTATTCTGTCCTTGATACTCTTTTTGACATCTTTGCCATTTTGCTATTCCAGTTGATCTTTTATCCATTCACTCTTTTCTTTATAGACTTCCTTCATCCTTGTGCCATCATTCTTAAAACAACTTTCATAGCTTATATGACTTCTACTATGCTACCCTGATTCTCACCTTTCTCTCTGGCCATTCCTACACTGTCTCCACTGTCTCTACTTCTTCCTGTCTTCTACTTGATATATGTGAGTATATCCTAATACCTATTCTCTACTCAATTATTCTTTCTCTGTATTCATCCTTGAAAGAGCTTCCACATTTTGTGACTTCAGCTATACAAAGAATGTTTCAATTCCCTTTTGCCATCTCTCCCAAGTTGAAGTAGTATATCTCTGCCTTTAAATATCCGAGGTGAGAGTTTCACTAACACCTGAAACTTAACATAAAGAAAACCTTATTATCCTTCACTCAATTATTATTTCCCTCAGCCTAGTGCTACATACACAAACACACACACACATTTTTGAAAGAGGTATCTTGAAGATTTTCTGTACTCTTAATTTTTCTTTAATTATCTAGGGCTGAGACCCATAACCTGAAATGTGTAGCAGAGTAAGGATCAAATTCATGGCTGGTATCAGGGTCAAACAGTAGATATTTTAGACTCTGTAGTCCGTATGGTCTCTGTTGTAACTACTTACTCTTGCAAAGACTTGTGCATGGTGGCACTAAAGCAGTCATAGAAAACTGGCATTGTTGTATTCCAGTAAATGTTATAAGACTAGATGGTGGCCAGACTTGATATGAAGGTCATAGCCATTATTTACTCATAGAATGTCAAGTCTTAATTCCTTATGTTAACATATGAGGCCTATCACTAACGCCCCTATATCGGTTAAGTTTATTTCCTGTTTACTCAGTGAACCCTCCTCTCAAAACAAATGATTATTGCTTTGTATATGATCTGGCATGTGTGTTAGCCATCATATATAACAAGAGAATGAACTCTGTTCCTCGTGATTTTATTCATTTGTTTTGTTTTGGGTTTTTTGGTTTTGTTTTTTTTTTTTTTTGCCACTCTAGTGAATTCCTTCTCTGAACTTCCTAGGACTTGCATTAGTCACATAATTAGGACTTATTTTATTATCTTATAAATCAGCATTTTATTGTGTCCCTAGAGGTACCAAACACTGCCATTGTCTTTTTTTTGGTGTGTGTTATCATTAAAGCTACATTATAGCACATTTAAAGGTAGAGAATGTCTGTGCTACTTTGTAGTCTTGCAGCCATCTTACTCCTCTACAGTAGGATGGGATTCTCAAATGTGGTGTGTGTATAGTTTATACGGTGAAACTACTCTGTTGGTAATTCAAAAGTCAGTGTCAAGTATAGGAAGTCAGTGGAAATAGTACATACAGTAAGGACCTCTAAAAGTTCACCATAAAGGCAGTGAAAACACTTTCAGAGTCAAGTTTTTCAGAAATCTGATAATTAACTAAAGGCTTTTAGCAACCAGTGGAACATTTAATTAAGAAAAATAGCTTACTCTTGGTGATAAAAGTGAGCTTTATGGCATTTTAACTTGCCTTAGTCTTCCGGAGTAGCCTTGAAAAACAACAGCCTACTTTCCCACTGAAGGCTCTCAAGCACCAGAAGAATAGACAGAGGTGGAGTTCTTTCAAAGCCTAACTACTAAATGATTGTCATTATTTGACCTCCCTGGTAGTTCTGCAATACCCTACTTATAAGGCTATTTATATCTGACATGACTTGGAGCTTGCCCAATGGGAAAAAACCTACTCTAGGCCAGAGGGTGGAAAAATAATTGTCAAAACCAGTTAGAGATAAATATTTCAACTTCATGACTGCTGAAGTATAAATTACGTTTGGTACAAACAAACTTAACAAAAAAGTTTAAAAGGAAAATATGCAGAATGAGATGTCTTTCGATGCAAAATCTTTTGGGGTTTTGAAAACTGACTTATACCTGGGAACTTAGAAAATCAAGCACGTACATAAGATTGTATGGATGCTCAGGAAAGATATGAGTAGGCTCTAAACTCTCACCTTCGACTGACCTCAGGGCTCAGTACAGCAGGAATCGAGGATAAGCCAGCGTCAATAACCTGGTGTTTGGAATGTTGGAGGTATGTCCCCAAACACATAATGGTTCCCTCCTGAAGATAGAAACCTAATGGTTCTTGTTCAGTATTAGACTATAATGTTCATACAACATTATTCATAACAAGCAAAAAGTGAAAACAACCAGCATGTCCACCAAGTGGTAAATGGATAAACAAAATATAATATATCCGGATACCTGTTAGAATATTACTCAGCAGTAAACTAGAATGAAATACTGATAAACGCTATGACATATACAGTGTGTAAGAATTAGAATTTGTTGAGTTGTACCCCATCTAACTTGGATGTGGCTGCTATTTGATTTCAGATTTAGCCTTTTAACTCTTCTAAAACAATGTGATAAAGGGTTACAGCTCCTCTAGGTTAACCACTTTAGAAGCAAAAAGGAACTTTTTAGGACTGTTTCTGACTTTTGGCCTGCCTTGGAAAGAACAGGTTAAAAAGTAAGCAGCTTGTTCTGTGACTGAGAAATGTAACATTCTTTAAACACAAAACATATCTTTTTATATATAATTATGTCTTCAAATGTATGGGTGTACCTGGAATGTTAATTCCAGGGCCTGGGCTGATATCTGTATAGCGCTTCTCAAGAAACTCCAAGGTTAATTTAGTATAAAGTGTTTCTACAGAAAAAAAAAAAGCATAATTATTAGAAAATAAAAATATTAGTATTTACAAATCAATTATTCAATAATCTATACTGGAATTTAATACTAGAGTAACATCAAATTTTATGAAATTACAAATTCTAGAAACAGGCTTTTGCCTAGTTTTTAAAATCTCTTAACTCTTCTGACATCTCTATAATTAAAATTTCTGAAGGATTATGGCCATTTTTGCAGACTCCTCCCACAACCTGAAAACTTTCTGCAGATGAGACTAGATTTACTAAGAAGGTCTTCCAGTACTCACATATTCTCTAACTTGACTGGAACCTATAAAAAGTGTTACCAACTCTAGATAAGTAGTTTGGAGCAAGAAAATAGATAGGAAACTTTGGTATAGCTGAGATGTCATGAACATATAACAGAAAACCTATAGGTATATTCTTTTGTTTTCATACTGTGCAAGTCAAATTCATTGTCTAGAATGTCCATCTTTCCATTTGAATTGGGTAGAGTACTGTTTGCTTTAGATCTAACTTTTAAATTCTGTTTTCTTTTCATGGGTACTTTACGATCTGAACTGTGACCAACTATCATATATAAATTTGTTTATGTTGATATTTGCTACAAATGCATCTTCAAGGAAGTCCATGATGGCTAGATAGTTCTACTTTTGTTTCTTAGTGATTTTAAGAACATTTCCAAATTGTTGGCCTAATTCCTTACAGATATAATTAGAAGTAATACTTTATATCTTTAAAAAAATTCAGCTGCTGTTTTCTAGGTTTTAGTATTGATAACTTTTTAATGTTTGGGGTGTGATTTTGTTTATCATGTCTGCAGTCTTATTTTGCCCTGTTTTCAGTTTGGGTGTCCATTCTGGTTTAGCTCTTATTTTAGTGATGTTTAAGTATGTATTAATATTGCTAATTAAATGAGTAAAATCAAGGCACATAGTACATTGTTTTTTCTATTCAGTTCTGCCACAGCCCTTCAGACACTCGCTTAGGTGTGTTTTTCCCCAACAAAAGTCCCTGCTATATGACTAGTTGCTGGGGATCTCATGGCCTACTTGGCCTCTCTTTATTGAAACCGTTGCCCTTTTAAAAAATATTTAGAGGGCCTCCCTGGTGGCACAGTGGGTTAAGCAACACACTATGAAGCAAACTGCAACTACTGCAGCAAGAGTTCCATCCCTGCCGCCAGCCAGGGAGGGGACCCATATGGCACAGCAGACCTCTCCTGCCTCGCCCGCTACTCCCCTCAGCAGTGTGTTTCAGTCAGTCTGCCTGTCCTGCTTCCTGCTCTGTCTCTGGTGGATCCTCTCACTGCCCTGGATTCTGGCCTGTACCCCAGTTTTTATATGTATAAATAAATCTTTAAAAAAATAATAAAATAAATAAATAAAAAATATTTAGAGGTTATGAAACTCCTTTAACTGTTCCTGATGCTTTCACTATATAACATTTTATGGTTTTTAGGATCTTTATTTTCAATAAAACTCAGTGTATATTTTACCAGAAGTCTGAGGTATACAAGTTGTTTATTTGCAAGGATTTTCCTAGTACACAATGCAGTATATTCATGGAGAATGTCACAAGTACTAGTGAGCTTATAAATTGAAACATTTTCAGAATGTGTTTTGAAAATACTCAATAGTGGCAATTACATCTGTGGTTTCGTTTTAAAAGAGCAAGATGTACAATGTTATAATTAGCAATTTTTATTTCCTTTAGGGTTTAATGAAGAAATTCATTCGATGTTCTACACGTGTAACTGTGGGAACTATTAAAAAATTTCTAAGTTTAAAATTGAAACTTCCAAGTTCTTATGAGGTAAGTTAATATATCATGATCATTCTGATAATTCTGATTTGAAGTAAAATCCTAACAAAAGAATAGCTGAGAATACATTTAAATTAATTTTTGTAGAATCATTATTTTCATCTTAAAATTATAAATGTAATACTCTGTAATTACATAGTACTTTTATATAATAACCTGTACTTTCTGATTTGAACACTGACTAAAACATGATTTAAATGCCCAAAAACAATGTTTTATAAATAGAGAATGTATTTAAGAACATTAAGTATTTTCAAAGTAAATGATATCACAATGTTTTATGATTTGTTGTTTTTACCTCAAACCTTTGAAACTACTTTTACCAATTCTTTATAGATTTGTCATACTGTAAAAATATTGTCTTTTACCAGAGGGGATTTAGCAAGTAATTTTCCTTTACTTCCATCACATGTAAAAATGATACTACATTTGTACAAATTCAATCTACCTGTTTCTTGACAGTAGCTATAAATTACCCTCTGTTGATCACAGCACAGCTTGTCATGTGGTCAGTGTTTACAGATGTTTATGATCCTAGCAGTAGGACATAACATAGTGAGGAGCATGACTACTGTTCTCACCTGCCAGATCTTAATCATATAACGTGTATATACTTCCTCTCCGTTGGGTTCTGAAAGTAGTGTTGAAAAAACTAGAGACCAAGACTAGTTTCCTATATAAACAAAGATTTAAATGGCAACATAGTTTTTCAGGTTTATTTTAATTTGATCAGTCATAGCAGAAATAGGACTTTTGAACAGAGGCATTAATAGGTGTTAAATCTGTATTTTGAGGAAATCTCTGATCCTGAGCTTAGTTTCTCAGATAACTAATCTATGGATTAAAAATTACTATGGTTTGGTCCTACAAGTATTAAAAGAAATCTTAGAGACATTACCTTTAATTGTGAAAGTTAAATCCTATATACTTGGTAAAAATAAAAGAAAAATTATAGAAACAACAGTGCAAACAGAAAATGAAATCATTTTTATGAGTTGGTCTTGTACTTTATTCTTTTACTGCAAAATTCCACATGCAGTTTTATTTCCTTTTAAGTGTGACTCAGTGTTACCATTTCTAATTTTTAGGAAGTTGTTATATTCAAGAGAACTTTCGTAAGGTCTATACTGCTGGCATATACTTCTCTATAGAAAGAAATATGGACTGGCAAGAGGCTCAGCCCACTCACAGTTCCTTATCCCAATGCAAAAGACTTTTCATATGATTTTAGGGGTATATACTGTGTCCCATTTTTTCCTACTCAATTTATAAGCTAAAACGTCTGTCAGAACATTACTAATCTTCCCCTTCTACACATTTCAGTAAGTTTGCTTTTAATAGCTAAAGAACCAAAATGTTTTATTTAGAAGGATCTATGATAAACATTTATTTAATTATGCCTTGTTAGTAAGTGGTAGCTACAGTTCTTGTGGTCTTCTTATAGATTTAAACAAAGAGGGTGGGGAAGTTGTTCGGTTACTAAATCTTTAGAGCAAAAATGAGCATTGTTAAGTGCAACCCTTTCCTGAAGTTTCCTGCCAGTGAATAAAAAGGATTCTATAGATACCGTTACCCGTCAAGCAAAGAGGCCAGTAGTCCTAGTAAACACAGTCCTGTGTGGCATGGTTCTGTAAACTTGGCTATTGGTAGTTACTGGAATTGTGGGAAAAAAAGAAAAAAAAGCAAAAACAAACAAATTAAAAAACCCCTGTAAATTAGGTATCCACGTTCATTAATTTACCCTATCAAATACAAAATGACAAGAAAAAAATAACTTCTTTAAATCTTGGGAAGTTTCAAAAAAACAAAAGTCTAAGACCAGATGGCTTCACTGGTGTATTCTACTAAACATTCAAATAAGATCTAATACCTGTGTTTCTCAGCCTGTTTGAAAAAATTAAAAAATAGAATACTTCCAAATCTTAGAGAGGCAAAAGGATTCTTAAGGTGTTTTGATGGACTTGTGAGGTTTCTTCCTGTTCAGCAGGAAGCCATGTCAGAAGTATACTAAAACCCCAAAAGTTACACAGAAACATGAACTAAGAAAGTTTACATTTCAAAATTTTGTATGTGAACTTGAGATACAGGCATGTGGGACAAGATAAACAGTACTTCTTTCTGATTATTTATACCCATGAGATGGACCAAGCTTTTAATAAAATGATGTCAGCATTCTTTTCAAATAATGGATAATACTTCTTTGTTATAATTAATTGAATCTTTTTTCTTAGTTTGAAAAAATGTGTAAACACTTATGTTAATGGATCTATATTCTTTTTGAAGTTGGATGTGCTGTGCAATGGTGAGATTATGGGGAAGGATCATACTATGGAATTCATCTACATGACCAGATGGCGACTGAGAGGCGAAAATGTAAATTGTTTTTATATTTACTTATGTGTGTACATTAAGTTATATACCATTGTTACTCAAATGTAACTATAGTACTTACAAACAACAACAAAAGAAACTAGCTTGGGGAAGACAAGAAATTGGTTCATGATACTGTTGTCTCAACTACTCCATGACAGTTGGTCCCAAGATAACATGAAGGTCTGTGTTCAGTGTGATTCAGTTATATTTAAGGTGAGTTTGAGACCTGACTTAAGATGTCAAAAAACTACTGATCTCAAGACAGAGAAGACAAGTATTTGACATGTTTTTTAAAGCCCAGTATAATTATTGGAACTTTGAAGTATATGGAGTAGGGGTGTGGAAGACTAAGTTCTGCTTTCACTAGTACACTTAATGGTTAAAAGATACTTTTGACATGGTAGTGGTAATAGAATAGAATCTAGATCATCATTTTTTCAGGTACCTCCTTTACATTGAAAGCATAAAGTTGGATTAAAAGGTGAGTTTGCAGTGGTTTCTGATGCCCATAGGCAATATGGGAGAAATGAGTAGATGGAAAAAAGCTAAAAAAGTCCAAAAACCCAAAAGGAGAATTTTATATTTTGAATTACATGTTTGAGAAGGGTCAAATAAAAATAGAATCTGAGTTATAAGTAACATAATACTAGGGAAATTAGAAGGGCTAGGGCATTGCTGGGCTGATACATAGTAGTAGGAGTATAGTAGCAATACTATCAGAAATTATAGAGTGATTTCATGAATAAATGAACATTAAGGCTGATTAAAAGGTTGCAATAAATGACCTTCAACATCCCTTTCAACATTAATATTCTGTCATGTTTATAGTACTGTGTCATACATAAACTGATAGATTTTCACATTTTCTTATGAAGTCAGATTAGTTTTTTTAAAAACACACATACATAAGGATGAGTAATACAAAATGTATACTGAGGATTGCCATGTTACAGTGGTTCACATGCATACTGAATGTAAAACCTGTGGAATTATAATGAAACAAACCTAAAAAAAAGATCATTTGTGTGCTTTTCCTTGGGTAGATCATTTGGCGTTTTCCGAAGAAATGTCTTGATATGGTAATAATTGAAGTACCTTACTTCTTAAGTCAGACTTTTTTTTTTCCTATTTGAGTTCCTCTTAGGTAATCAGTGTGAGGAAAAAGATGTTTTTGTACTAGTCACAAACCAGTTGCATGCCCTTAAAGAACTCATTAAACCTCTCTGGGCTTATTTTAAAATATAACTATATAAAATATGTATTTAATTTATATAAATCTATTTGTCTTGTATTTGGTAATTACTACTTGCATTTCTATGGCTTTTATAGGTTTTTTTTTTTTTTTGGATGGTTGTACATATAGCACTCTCACTTAATACTGAGAACCAAAATGTTTCAGATACAGGTTAGAGATTGTCAATTCTCTTACCCAGTGCTAATATCACACCTAATTTAATATTGTATTGAATGTAACATTAGCTTTCTTGAACAGCTCACTGGGTATTTTGGTATGCATTAGTGCTTAAACTCATCATTATGAATAGACTTGCCTGCAGGTGAGAGTGCTAAGTGGTCATCTGCTAGCACTCACTTGTCCTTCACAAGAGCCCTTCCCAAAGGTTACCCACACTGCCAGTTATTTTAATCTCAAAGCATGAAAGAACTATGCCATAGAAATCATTAATAAAATATCCATGAAATCCATATTTACTATGATTATTTCTGAGCAGTTTTATATACCTTGGCTGTTTAAAGCATGTTTTAACAGAAGTTGGTTTAAAAATAGCTCAGTACATTAGCTTTTACCTGAAAGAAAAATTGTAAACAAATAAGTAGAAAAATTACAACATTTTAAATAATATAGTGTAGTAGTTCTTTTTTTAGGCATGGCAAGCCTGGATTTTGTTCTCTTGGGGACCTCTTTCTTCCTCAGCCTTCACAACCACAATAATTACGAGATTGATAAATTTCATTTTTTAATTGCTCAAAAATTCCTGAAGTCAGTCCTGCTTAGTTTTCCTTCATCCATTGTTAGCAAATTCAGTGACCATTACCGTCAAAATATGAATCAAGTTATGTCTTAACCACCTCCATTTATGCTACTCTGGTCCAAGTCACCATAACCATCATCCAGAATTTCCATAAGTCTCCTATCTGAACGCCATACTTCTACTCTGCCACCACCACCTACCTTCCTTCCATCTTCACCAGCAAAGCAGCCAGACTGATTCTCTTTTAAAAAGTTAGAACATGTCACTCCTCTGATCTGAAAGCTCCACAACCATCTGACATCATTCAGTAAAAAAAAAAAAAAAAAAAAAAAAAACAGAGTCCTTCNCAAAAAAAAAAAAAAAAAAAAAAAAAAACAGAGTCCTTCCAGGGACCAACAGGAACAGCCCCCACATCATTTTCTCCAGACACCACACTAATCTGTGTAATCTCTTTCTCTGGCTTGCTGGCCTCTATCTGGTTGCATCTGGTTCCTCAGATCCATAGCAGGCTTGCTCTGCTTCCATGAAGATTCACCTCTAAAAATTTTGCTTTTGTGTCACCTCAGTGAGGCCTCCCGCTTCTCAGTATTACAACCCCTCTTCTACTCTGACATCCCTTTTCATGCCTTGCTGTTTTCCATAGTATTTTTCATATTAAGGCATATTCAGCCTCCTATTCAAATGTTTGTTGGTTCCCCAACTGAAATGTAACCTCATGGCAGGAATTTTTGTTTTTTTACTGCCAAATTTCTAGCACCTCAAGAAGTGCCTAGTAGAGATACTTGGTAGAGATTTGTTTGAAGAGTAAACGGAAACAATGAAAAAAAAATATTTATTTGAATCCCAGTTTCCTATTTTTCTGTTACATCTTAAATTTTTGCTCATCTTCCAATTATTAATTATAGTAGTAACTGACAAGTTTGGACAGTTGGGGTAAATGAATAAGTTAGCAATAAAGCAATCATTTCTTGATTAAGTCACTACTAGCATATTAATCACATCCCTTCCCATCTCTTCCTTCCATTGCCAATAAGATGCTAGGATGTCTGAAAATTTCTCTGCTTAAGACATTGTTAACTACCTCTGCTTTGGACAGAGGTCAGCTTATTTCCTGAACAGATGACCATCTTGTGGTTCTTTTACTTGTTTCTAATACTTCTTTATATTAAATATTTTAATCTACCTGGGATTTATCTACACACACCTACAATAAGGTAGAACCATAATTTATTCTAAGATTTTTTTGGGTCAGGAATACAATTTATTGAATTATTTACAATTCACTGTTTTGATATGTCACTATTATCTATGCATGTATATTTATACGTAGGTTCCTAAACAGTTTTCTTGTGAATTTTATCCTTATACCAGCATCACATATTATATAGCTTTCATATATAGGTTTCATAAACACTGACCACCTTACACCACCTAACTAAAACCCCTCAGTTTTCCATTTTCTTTGGGATACATCTGAATAAAACCCAAGCTAACATGTCTTATAATGCAAATATAATAATTAGGTCACTTTATAGTGTTAGGGACCTCTTATTCTTTTTTAAATTGTGTTTGCTAGTTTCATTTTTTCAGATGAACTTGAGGATGGAATTGTGATTAGAAACAGGTTAAATTTTCTAGATTTAGCACCTTTGCAGTTTTCATCTTACTTAGAGGTTGGCTATCTTCTCTGTTCCACTCTAGCCTTCTGTGTCTCAGTAGTCTGTGGCTTTCTTCTTCATATTGGATGCCACCTGCGCCTCTTTAGGTCTTTTGCTTCAGGTTGGGCTTCTCTAGGTTCAGGTCAGCTCTTGACTGTACTATTTCTAGACTTTTAGGAAGAATCTCAGAAAAAATCGGATTTGCCTCCATTCTCAAAAACAAGGCCATGTGTTCCTCATCACAGCATCTGTGCCACTCCTTCCCCTTATCCTGGGGAACTTCTACTTCAGGCTTCCCTTGTCTTCTGTGGTCTGCTCTTTCTGGATCCTTGTCTTCAGTGTGGTGCATTTTTGGGAATTTCTATCTTTATAATTAAATATCTGGTGAAACTTAGCTTAACTCAAGAATTTTTAAGTTCATACAGTTTTGCTGCCTGAAGATTATTATACCAACATTTCTTCGAGGTTAGTATTTACCTTTTGATTATTAGAGGGAGAAAGTGTACTTTTTAAAAACCAGCCTTCTTAAACTTGATGTAAATACAAATCACATGGGGATCTTGGTAAAATACAAATTGTGACTAAGCAGGTGAGGTCCAGGATCCTATATTTCTAACTGACTACCAGGAGGTGCCAGTGTATCTGATACTTGGATATTCCTTTGAGTAATAGGATTTGGAGTTATATGTTCTATAGTCAGAGACTTGCCTTGTGGCTTTCACATATATCAATTGAGGGTATAGAAATTATAAAATTTGATCTCAGTTTGGAAGGAACTTAGTAATCAAGAGTTATCACCAATATAATACATGGATCAGGTTTATATATCCATGCCATTACTTTTTGGAAACATAAATGAAATTCATAAAATTTGGACAAGTTTTTTTTTTTTTCTTTTGGTAACATGTTTTGTGGAGAATCAGTAAACTTTGAGGAACTGTTTTTAACAAGTTGATAGTAGTCAATTTGTGTGTCTGTAGCATAATTTAATGTACTCCTCTAGTGGACACACAGATATTTTCAAAATTTTTGACATTATAAGTAATGTTATATTTTAGTACATGTTTTTTTCTGCAAATGTACAAGCATCTCCATTGGTTAGATTCCTAGGAATGAATTTACAACAGATTACACATTTTTCATCTTGCTAAATACTGACAAATTGTCCTCTAAAAAGGTTTTAGCCATTGATGATTATACCAGTAATGTACAATGATACCTATTTTCTGACATCTTCACTGCACTTGTCGATTTTGTATTTCTTCTGCAAAGTTTCTTTTCCTTGTGTGTTTTTTTTCCCATTGCAACAGTTTATTGACTTCTAGGAGCTCTTTTATGTATTTTGTCTATTAATCTTGTTATGCATGTTGTAGCTATTTCTTCCCAATTGTGTCCTGCTCCCTAGTTTTACTGTGGGTTTTTAATTCTTAAAATTTGAGTAATGATATCTTGAAAACTTTTAGTAAGAATTTATATTATATAACAAAGTACTTAATAGAATACCTGACATAATAACTGTGACTTTATTAATAGCTTATGTATGTTAGCTTTTCTTATAATTCTCTCCTCCTACACTTAGTCTCATCCCGGAGAGCTTACTGTTAATATCTCCTTCTGTCCAGCCTCTGCTTTCATCATGGACTCATGTTCTTCCTGCTCACCTTTTCTTGGGTAGGTTGAATACCCACTCTCAGTACAGCCCCTCTTTCTCAGATGACCCTGATTGGATTCATCTCTGCCTGTATATACCTAAAGTTACTGCACCATGTTTGTCTTGCGTTGCCTTATTTACAGTACCAAATAGTTTTAGGAAAAGCAAATACCTGTCTTGTCTCATACCAACTAGATTAATAGGGGGAAAAAAAAAACCCAAACAATGAAATATCTCTTTACTCTAGTTAAGTGCTCTGGGAGTCACATAAGTAGGTACAGTCTGATAGGCCAACCTTAGGGGCTCTTCACAGAGAAAGGGGGCATTGTCAAGGATAGCGGTGCTGGCCCTATCTTACAGCATGTCCACAAACCCTGGACAGAAAATCAAGGACTAACTTGCAGGGGGGGAAATGCTGAAGTTTTTGGGGAAGTGGAAAAATTTGTTCCAATAATTGCTTACTTTTCTTTCAAAGTATCTTTTAAAAAGCTATGTTTTAATGTTAGATTTTTCCTGGTGAATTTACACCTCACATTTTTTTATCTTTTCCATTTTGAAGTCATGCAATGTTAAATTCATATATACAAATTTTAAAAATGTACTTTTATAATTCCACTACAATTAAAATTATGTATAATAAGTATTATAATATTGAAAAACCAAGATTTAGGAATTATTCTCAGTAAGAGTGGTTAAACTGTTCAGAGTTAGTAAGTTTGTAAATTAATCTACTCAGTAGTCTTAAAATATGTTCACCCGTTGATTTACTCAAAAAAACATTTATTGAGAGGTTGCTGTGAACCAGTTCTGGGCCTAAGCTACTAAAAACTACAAATATGAATAAAATACAGATTCAAGGAGCTCACATTTTAGCACTGTTAAAATAGATAATGGAGATAAAGAATCTGATCTAAAATAGAAAGTTAATCTTACAGGTTGAACCATGTTCTGTGCCCCTCTCAGAGCTCTGACATCCCTCAATACTTTTACTTTCAGGAGTAGTTGAAAAGGAGTTGTAGGAGATTGATCACAGGAAGAGATGAAAGAAAGGGGGAGACCCTCATGGACTGAAGTTTGAAGGTTTCCTCAGGAATTAGCATTCAAAAGGAAATGGAAAAGATAGGCCACCATTTTGGTAAATGTCTGTAGAATATTAACAAAACTCATTTAGACATTAAAATTCTTTAAAGCTAAATTTTACCAGTCAACCAAGTTATTAAAATCTATTTTTTCAAAAATTACCATATTTTGCAAAGTGTTTACTTAAAATTAATCATGTTGACTCATGTTTGATGTTAAAATATTTTAAATAATCAGTTTTAAATATGTATCCAGTTGTGGATGCCTCTTATCTGATGAGTTCATCTCCTCCGCAGTTTCGGTGTCTGAACTGCTCAGCTTCGCAAGTCTGCTCTCAGGATGGCCCTTTGTATCAGGTAAGAGGCACTCACGACTGTGCATACGACCCTACTGTGCCCAGGCTCATCTTCCTAAAACATGTAACTTGGCAGAACTAGTATTTATTTGAGCAGCAAAACCTTATTCAACTTATGCCCCCAGTAGTCCCTATAATTTTCATCCTCGTGAATTATCTATTTTGTGAACTAAGAAGAAATGATAAATATTAAGGCTATATTTTACAAATCGGGGATGTTTAAGAATTGCCAATTTCAGCCCTTGAATATTCCTCTGCTTATATTGGATCTTCCCTCGATTCTGTGTGTGTTTAATCATGCACCCCGAAATTAAAGATAAAATGTCTGATTAGATGAAGCCAAGTAACAGCAGCAGCAAAATTAATTGTGAACTTGCTTTTTAGGACCTACTCTCAAGTACTTGAGTCGCTTCTTAAGGAAATGATAATGAACTAAAAACTTGACCCCTGGATCTGAGGAAAGCTTATCTAATAAAAATAAAAGCACATTTAAAAAATTTGAAAAACAGAAGAGATTTGTTTAAGGATTACTATTGAGTACAGATATGGTATATGATCAACCTTAGTCTTTACATTAGTCATAACATTTCTTAAAAGTCTCCATTGATCTTTTCCCCAGAAATTAATCTTTATCCTTATTTCCTTGAAGTCAAGAAAGGACAGTTATCATTATATAACAAACTTGTCTCTGATCTTGCAATTTTAGGGTTGGTGCAAATGTTAAATACTAAAAGAACATCTAAATCACTAATCAAAAATGTTAACTAGCAGCTTATCTAGAATGCCCCTCAGTCTTACTGTCAGTACCATAATATGAAAATCCCCCTGCTGTCATCAAAATGTGCTTTTTAAGTATACCGTGTTCAAGAGAAAATTATTTAAGGTAAAGAATATCATCCTTCT
The DNA here is from genome assembly GCA_019455555.1 of Galemys pyrenaicus. Taxonomy (NCBI): domain Eukaryota; kingdom Metazoa; phylum Chordata; class Mammalia; order Eulipotyphla; family Talpidae; genus Galemys; species Galemys pyrenaicus. Next base: position 8,579,918 of record JAGFMF010011406.1, on the reverse strand, counting down.
CTTTCCATTATACATTGGAGGGGTAAATAATTTAACTAATACAGTAAATTTGTTAAATTTATATACATATACACCACACACACAAAGTATATAGATGTTCCAGCTGCTTTTAATGTCACAGATGACTTGGGGATGATAAATTGTAGTGATATCCCTGCCTGTAGCATTTGACTCCTATGTACATGACATCTTGCTTTCATTCTTGGCACTGATGTCTAGTTCCTTAGAAACAAACTCTGGTAATAAAGTATTGAAAACTGGAATAAGACCAGATTTTCAAAACTAACCAATTTTTTTTTCTTTCTTCAACATGTTAGAAAATTGAACTTGTAACTAATAAGATATGCATCTTTAGCCAAAAGTCAGACTAGAAAACTTCAAAGAAAATATTATGTGTTTAGTTTTATACTATAAATTTTATAAAAATTTCCTGAAATGGAAAATATTCTAGGAAAATACCAGTGGACTGAAATTTATCCAAGAAGAAAGCAAACACTAATTCATGAAAGACCTAAAAAAAATATATATTAAAGAATTACTTCCTCAACAGATACCTAGTTTTTATGGTCACATTCTCAGAAATATTCAAGGAATAGAACATTCCCACTCTAAATCATTTAAGTATTAATAAAGATGGAATTCTTCAAACTCACTTTATAAAGGGTAACAATTATGACAACAAAAACTGACAACTTCTAATTAGAAAACTAGAATCAAGTGTAATTTTGAATATAAATATAAAAATGGTAATATACTAAATATGCTAGAATAATATACTACAGGAATAAACCAAACTAATTTAATCATAGATGCTAGATTGACTTTGCACTGGCGGAGGGAAATAAATATATATCTAAAACACACAGTCAGAAATCAATAAATGTTGAAATGACATTTGACAAAATTAACTGCTATTTTTTCCTGCCAGTTTATTTTGAAAATTTTCCAAACAAGCAAGAAATTGAAATAATACAAGGATTCTTTTTAGACTTTCTAACCCCTCTTTCTCTGTCTCTCTTCCCCTTTCTGTCTCTTATTAATGTCTTTATAAATATATCTGTTGTTTCTTTATTGTGTGGAAGCTTTTAAAAGTAAGTTGCAGGTGCCAGGACAGTTGACCACTAACTGCTTCAGCAAATATTTCCTAAAATCAAAGACATTCTCATATATAACAAATTCTTCATGGACAAGAAATAGCATATTAAACATAAAGATGTCACTTCTCCCCATAATTAGATTATGAAGTTGAACATAGTTCTAAACACACTTTAACAGATTCTTACTTAGGTTAACAGTCAATCACTGTAAAAGTTCATCAGAAAATTAAACTGGTGCTTCAGTTAGTTCAGTTTTTAAAGGAATAACAAGGGGACATGTACACAGCCATATCCTAAAATATTTTTTAAAACTGAAGTAAATTAGAGTACTAACCTAAACATAGACATACAAATCAAAATAATAACTCAGGAACAGACCCTAATATATATGAATCTACAAAAAAAAAGTATTTCAGTTTAGTGGATGAGTAGTCAACATTTTTAGGTCCATAAAATCAGAAGTGAAAATGAATACTATTCTTCTGTTTTACTGATGTAACAGATTAAAAATAAATGAATAAAAGTTATAATGGTAGAAGAAAAATTGAAGTAGATAGACTGTTTTTTAGATTAGAAAAGGACTTTTTCGAGATGAAATTAAAAAAAAAATAGTCGCGAGAAATAGCCATTTGAATATCTGGTTGGACACCCCAGGCTGAGGACACACAGTGCACAGGCCCCAAGGAGCAATCCTGTCAGGTGGTTTGAGATAACAAGTAGGCCAGCGCAGCTGGAGCTAAGAAAGTGGTTGGCAGAGGCAATGGTGATAATTGAACTTGGAGATATAGATGTTGGAGGTGGGATGTGACGTAGTAGGACTTGTTTTCAATGAATTGTACTGACACTATTGGCAGTGATGATGGGGGGATCTAATCCATACCTCACATTTCATGAGTTACTCATGGTTTAAACTGGTAAATATTAAAAAATAACCATCAGTGATCTAGAGGAAAATATAGTTGATTAATCTAAGAGATGGCCTTTCTCATTGCACTTAATGAAAGGAATATTAAACTAAGTTGACAGTATTGAAAAGTATACAGCAAAAATACCATCACTAAGAAAATACTGCAGTATGTGACAGGTTTAATGTCTTTAAGACATAAGGAACTCAAATCTGTTAGGCAAAGTTCAACTTCCCAAATTTTCCATGAAAAAAAACATGCTTAAGCAAGTCACAAAAGGAGGAAATAAAACTAATAAGACAATTTACTTCTTTAGAAGTCAAGAAATAAAATAGTATTTTATGATTATTAAATTGTCAAATTAATTTACATTGTACTTCACATTGATGAGGCTGTGGAAGAATGAGCACTCAATTTCTTTTGAACAACTTTCTTCAAGTCTAAGGTGACCATACTTATCAAATAGTTTTTTAAACTGTGTATACTGTTTGAGTCAGTAGTTCTACTTCTAGGACTCAGTGCTGGGAGTAGAGACTAGATCATTGGGTCAAGATTAATTTATAGTAGTAAAAATGTGAAATAAACTAGAATGCACAGCAAAAGATTTACTGATTTCTTACAGTTTATTTATGTATAGGTATCATATGCAGCCTTGAAAGACTAACATAGGACCATACTGAATAAGGCAGAAATAAGTTTATGGAATTTTTTTGACACAAGGTGTCAGAAATCACTCATATTTCACCACATCCACAAAGAGAAAGAAAAACCAGATGATCATATTAGATGCAGAGAAAACATTTGATAAGCTCCAATGTCCATTTATGATGAGAACCCTCAAACTGGAGATAAATGGAACATGATAAAGCCCATATGTGACATACGCACAGCTAACATCATCCTCAATGGTAAAAACCTTACCAGCTGGAATTCTTAATGAATTAAGAATTCCTTAAATGAATAAGACTAAATGGATGTACACTAAAATTATATTATCTTTGGGGTAGTTTCAAATCTACATTAAAACAAGTTGCTTTTACAATTAAGAATTTATTTTTTAAGAAAACAAAATACAAAAGCAGATTTTTATTTTCTAAAATTTACCAGATTTGAAATATATACTTTGGAAGTATCTTTTTCTGTTTTAATGTAATGAGACTGAAGACTAGAAACACTACAAAATACACGCAGTACTTTCACTTAATACTATGAGGCAGTGATAGGCCATATTTTATTATGGTAAATGCAGTGCCATTTTATTTCAGAAAGCAAACACAAAGAGAAGTTAAAGTTTTTCTTAACAATTTCCAGTATTGTAACAGTTCAATAAAATTATTCACATTCATATGTTGTCATAGAACAAACACAAATCATTATTTGAAAGGGAAAGCAAAAACCATTTTCAGCTAAAAATGGAGAAAATTCCAACCAGTGACAATCAAACCATTTTATTTCACTATCTTCATCCTAGCAGAATTAGTAATGAGTTCTTCTGTATATTAAGAATGGATTCTAGAACAAGGAACTTAATTATCTGCAGAAAATGTACTTATTCAAGAGTCAAGAATGGAAAGTAAAACTGGAAAGATGATTATAATGAAGGGCAAACCGTGGGCTGGGTAACAGAATGGGTTTAAGTAAAGTTAGGATAGGGTGTCTAGGTGACAACATCTCAAAATCTGACTGAGCTCCAGAAAACCCACAAATTGTAAAATGCAAATTTCTGTGCCTCACTACCAGCTACTGTGATACAGCAAAACAGAGTAAAGTTTAAAGTAAAAGCAAGTTAACAACACTTACACCAAAATAGAAGTAGACCATGGAAACCCTAAGAAACTGTCTGAGACTACTCCAGTGCCAAGCACTAGCGTGAACAGAGCATTCCTCCTCAACTGGGAAGGGCAAGACCAAGCTATTTGCACTCCTCCACTCGAGTCCCATCCTGAGACTCCAACACTGGGTAGCTCAAGTAGGTGCTGAAACAGTCATTTTCAGTGTTCTAGAATCTCCAGTACACTGCCTTTCACCTATATTTAAGAAAACAGTTCTTCACTGGATCTTAGCGTCCCCTACACTGGGAGAAGGGGGACGGGCAGTGACCTGAACTCAGCTTTTTCTTGGCTTCACACAAGCAGCTCCTCAAATTTTCATTTTAAAAAGAAATCTGCAGCTTTAAGAAGAGGAGAACTGATCTGCAGACCCCTTCTGGCTGTGATGTCGGGGCTGTGTGTTGGGGGTTCCTCTCTGGCACTGCACGCTAGCATTCAACAGTCTTTTCCACGTGATCAGAGCAGCGCCGGGGCAATGTGCGCCTCTCATTTATGTCCTGTTCACACCTAAGTGTTTGACGGTGACCAGCTATCAGAAGGGGTACAGGCAGAGTCCAGGGCGGTGAGAGGATTCACCAGAGACAGAGCAGGGAGCAGAACAGGCAGACGGACTGAAACACACTGCTGAGGGGAGCAGCGGGCGAGGCAGGAGAGGTCTGCTGTGCCATGTGGGTCCCTGCCTGGCCGGAGGTGGCAAGGAGCGAACTCGTGCTGCAGTGGCCGAGATTTGCTTCACAGTGCGTTGCTCAAGCCACTGTGCCACCAGGGAGGCCTGTTTTTATTTTTTACAGGACATTTAAAATAAACTTTAAATGCTAAAAGTGTCAAACTTACTTTAAAAATGTGATTTGTAAAAATTTCCCTAGTTTCATAGATTCATAAAGGATGTCTCTTAATTTGTGAGTCTGTGTGCTCTCACAAACAGCAAGTCTGGCTGAATAGCCAGTGGACTTGTCTTGCACACACACAGCCTAACCCCTTCCCACCCCCCACCCCAGTTAATGATTGAATGGCTTTAAGCAGGGTTCTATTATAGCTTCCAGTCCTCCACAGTCCTAAGTGTTACGTTAACACAAGTCATATAACAATTGTGGGGCTCTAAATTGGACCTTAGTTGCCTGCTGTGGAAAACTTGTCTGATAATAGAAAAGGGCCAGTTTTAAAAAACAGTTTTAGTAGTGATATAATCTTAACTGTCATAATCACTAGTGCCATGAAATAGTGTAAATTATAATGCTGCATTCTTAATATCTTTTGTATATAAAAATGTCTTCATATAAACAGTCTTATTCATCATGTTTTTATTTTTAGTCCTACCCCATGGTATTGCAGTATCGACCAAGAATTGATTTCGGTTAGACCAAAGGGCCTAGATCCCACCGAGATGAATCCTGCACTATTTGTTTACTCATCGACAGATTGCACAGTGAACGGTGTGTGGACTAGAGGGACACAACCAGATTTTCAGCATGCAAATAAGGCCACTGTCTGTCTCTAAATTGTCAATTGCATTTATGTTGTTTTTATTAAGAGCAAACCAAGTGCCATTCTGCTACTGAACCATCTGCATAAGGTATTTGTGCTGTCTCACAGTGTACAATACATCACGTCATGGTTACAATCAGTTAGGTATGCAGCCATGACCCAGCCATCTGAATATTTTGCTTGCTTGTGCTAATGTTTGACTACACTAGTAATATGGCTCAATCTTTGTGGTGTTATAGTTTTCACATACTATTTTATTAATTCTGGTTTAAATAGAGTACTGTACAAGAAACTAATAATTATATCTTGACAATACTTTGTATGGAAAATATACTTAAACTGGTTTTTGAGCCACTGTCCTGTTCTTGGTAAGCTTTTTGTGTACAAAAAATAGTTTACTCGAGTGTGCAAGTCCTTTTGGGAAGAATTCATTATTATTTAACATTAATGCACGTTTTAATTGTAGACATTTTCAGTCATCTGTCTGTGTAGTCTACCAGTTGCACAAGGAAGGCATATTAGCCCTCTAGATTGAAAATGTTATGTGACTTCTTAGAGAACTGAAGTTAGATTCACAAGCATTTGAAATGTTGGCAGCTGATCACATTCACTTCTAACAAAATTAATGTGTATATAAAGTTAATTTTTCATAATGCCTTATGACAAGCAGGTGCTGCTTCATAAACATCATTGTATAGTCCATTTTACGTGCATTTTTATATTGTTGCTCTCGTTTAATTGAGTACATTCTCCTTTTAAGTTGGCCTTAGGTGTGTGTCATTGTGGCATGCAGAGGATTTTGATGATCTTAAATATTAGGATTTTTAGAACAATGGCATTAGCTATTTTATGGATTTCAAAAGTCTCAAAGCAACTGTAGATTTAAAACTGATACTTATCACATTTCCAAATCATATGCATAAATAGAATAAATGCATTGTAGTAGATAAATAAGCTAACCATGAGTAATGGTTTAAGGATATTTTAGATGCTGTCATAATCAGGATGCAATGGGATTACTGTTTTATACACAAATTCAGTAAGATCAGCGCTGTGATAATATCCTTGATTTTAAATTTTGTTAAGTCTTCCACTCATTTTGAGATTAGTCTGCAAGTCCAAGAAAGCCTTATCTTAAACTGGAGAACTTCATTTTGAACTTTTTCACATTTTACAATTGGTTTCAAAAAAACTTCTTTGGAAATTAAGTTTTACTAATTGCTTCAAAACAAGTTAACTCTCAGACTGAGGGGGGAAAAATCTCAAGTTAGGAAAAATACTGAGTTTAGAAATCAGACATGAGCACAAACTGTGTGTTGCACACATAGTTTTTGTACTATATAAGGTAGAGTGGTAATTTTTTAGTAAAATGTACCCAAATTAATGCCTTCTGAAGTATCAAGATGCTTATAAAGCATAGTACAACTCTAAAAAACACATGCAAAATACAACTAAATCTTGATGCATTTCACAATTTTTAAAAGGCTGAAACTTCGTAATTATCTTTTCCATGCATCTTGTTTCAAGTCAAAAGTCTATTTAAATTTTTTGTTGTTTTTTGTTCTGGCTTTTGTGAAAAAGGTTATAGCAATACTTTTATTTTGTTAAATTGTATTTATTCTTGGAAGGGCTCACATGCAGCAAAAATACAGACTTTTTAACTCTTTAAATGGTTGGAACAGACCTTTGTACTCAACTAAAAACTAATTTATTTTCTAGCTACAGAAGTTTTGCTCTACTGTGAAATATAGTGCCCTGAAAATTTTCCTAACAAACATTTAACTTTATTATAAATTTGTCTCATCTAAGTCAGTGATTTTCATATGTGGAAGTTACTTTTATTATAATTAATTTACTCAAAATGAAGTGAAAATGCATTTTAAAAACCACAATTGAGACCTGTTTGGTCTCCCAGCCAAAACTTACACCCTTCCATGAGTTTTACATGTAACATCTCTGCAAAATTCATGTTACCTTCATCATATGTAATTTCAATACCTTCCAAGGTAATATATAGAAAGCAGTTATAGAATTGAAAGTAGTTATATATAAAATTCCTTTACTTAATGTTAATGCATTAAATGTTTCTGTTGAAAAATAATGGAATATGTGCCAAAATATGTGCAAACCTTAAAGAAGGGCAGCGACTCATTTGTGAAAAGGTACACATTTTGTGATGGTTCTGAGTAAGGCAGGTATTATTGTTAGACTATAGATAGACCTCTCAAACTGACCTCCTTGGGTATCTTCAACCATAACTTTCTAAGTATGGGACTACATTCATGTCTAGTAACACACTAAATCCACAGTTATCTTCTAAGTCAGGTTGTAGATTTAGTAAGAAACCAGGTATAGAAGAAATTCAGGAAACTGTTGTGGTTAGCTTTATAAATTTAGGGTGCTAATGAAACAAACTTTATATAAATTTATAGGCATAGTCATCTGAATCTGCAAAATAAGAGAATAAAACTAAATTAAGTTCTCTTTAATTTGTTGTTTCTTAAGCAATAAACTGATAGAACTTTACTTCCATAAAAGATTCTGTAATGTTTTCTCTGCCTTAGATGTAAAAAGGTCAAGAGACCGTGGCTATAAAGAAGGCCTCTGGTTACAGCTGTTACTTTAATTGAAGTAATCAATTATTATCAGGTAATGGGAAAATCAGAATATGGCCTTTTCTCTAGATTTACAAAATATGTGTAAGAAGTGTAAAAAAATAAACTGAAACACTTGTTAATGAGGTGATATGTTAATGAGATCATGCAGTCTGCGGTGCAGTTACCTTGGGGCAGTGTCTTTCCCTTTAGAAAAGTATATTTCTTCATTCATTGACAATCTGTCCTATACTAATATGCCACACTCGATGAAAGTAATGCATTTGCTAAACTGTATTATACACTCAAATGTAATCTAAATGATTCTTTAAGGAAGAAAAAGTGAGTTAAATCTTGCAAACTTTTTAGCTTTATTGAAACATTTAAGAGAAAGTGCCTCGTTGCTAAAGTGCATTTTTTTTTAAAGTGCATTTCTGTTTTAGATTTACTGCATGAATTTTGACTTCTCTGTTCCGATCTTGTATGAATGGCTGCATATCGAAATACTCACTAGCCAGTTAGTGATCACTAAGAAAGTAGATATCACCAAAGATATTTTACTGTTAATTAATAATCATGTTGGAGAGACAGTTTTAATATTTGGAGGTTGGACACTTTCAGATTAAAATTTAATTTTATAGTTTGGCAATAACCTTGATTAATTACTAAGGTATCACCAAAGAAAGGCTTTCAACTAAATTTTCATAGTGAGATCAGTCAAATGCAGGTTTTTCTTGTTATAGAGTATACTTCCTTTTAAAGACATTCATTGTTTTTAAGCACCCTCTGACAGATCTTAGGAAATCTTCAAAGGTGAAAAAAAACATACTGGATGAAAATGGGAGAAATACATACTTTGAAAATGAAATTGAAATTGAGATTTTAAAGTTTTAATATGAAAAAGATTTTATTCCATGGAGGCACTAAAATCTAAAATTATGTTTAGTTTCTGGTTTCTTAGTACTATGAGAAGTTGAAGACAGACTGATAAAAGTGCTGATGTGCTTTTTTGTACAGAAAATAGTATACTTTACTGGACTTACATAAGTCCTATTTCTAAATTCCAAAGCAAAATTTTCTAGAGCCTGTTTTGTTTTGTTTTGTTTTTCTTAAAAGGTAACTCTTGTCTTACTTCTCAGCAATTACTTTATCATTAGAATTTAGCCATACAGCCAAAATTGGCAAAATGGTTGCAGATCAAGAGCACATACGCTGAGAGTTAAACACTCTCCATAGCCCATTCTCCTTGGGAGTTCATGCTATGGACCACCGTGAAGGCAATAAAGTCAATTAGGCCACCAGGTAAACTTCCTTGAACAGGATAAAAATGATGCACAGTCTGCTATATATTCTGATTTATCATAAGTTTTGTTGGTTGTAGCATTTGCCAAAATGAGTGGGACGGCCACAACTTGAATTTCCTGGATTAGAAATACAGAAATGTGAAAGGCTATTATAGATGTACATCCCCACAGTACAGACCAGTGCATATCTGTTAGTGCTGGTTTACAAAAGAATCAAAACATGTAAAATGTTACTGGAGACTTCAAAAACTTTCAAAGCACAAAGTAACTAATTGTTTCTGGATTTACTTGATATACCTAGTTCAGTAGTATTTTGATGGGAAAACAGACTAAAAATTCCTTAAATATTCAAATTTTCATCACAGGATTTTTGTAGTTTTCTTTTTCTTAAAATGGTGGCATTTTCCCCAGTGATTTAAAAGTTACTCTCTTCTTAGTCTTCACTTGCTGTCCCTACATTTCCAAATAGAATTTAAATACTTGCGCTCTCCCTTCTCAGAAAGTTAGGAAGTTAAACTTAGGAATACTTTACTTATTTTAAATGCTCATTAAAATGTATCCATATACTTGTTATGCCCCTCTTTCTAGGACTCGAAGGAGACATTTACGGAAACGCCTTTAATTTTAAGTATCTTTAAGTCTTGAATTAAGAGAAAACAGATATTAAATACTAGGTTGTGTTTTCTTCCATCTTTCAGAACTGCATGGAATAAGGAAACTAATCTAGTACAATGAAGATTAAATGTTTCTGGGCAATGTAGAGATAGTAAACAGGTTATTTATCCACAGACTTTACATCAGTCCACTGGAACAGGAGATCTGCGTAATAAAAATGTCATGAGTTCAGCTTAACATTGGTTGCGGTTGGTTTTCTTTCACTGTATATTTTAGAATGGGATGGGGGCACAAGTGTCCTTATGAAGCTGTGGTCCATGACACAAGCTTGTGCGAGCACTGGTCGTACTGTGTTCCTGCATCTGGCACCACAACAGCAAGCATCAGCTTTTAATAGAGTAGCCCTCATGTGAAGTAATACCATCATAGAATCTATTGTACAGTTATGTTGCTAATTTTCCTTTGAAATATAAAATATTTTAAGCTTTTTTTGTCAAAAGTGGTAACATCTTAATACAAATAAAAACCTTTTTGTGGTTGTAAGATTTAGCTTATAAATCATTCAAATTGAAGTGAAAGAATTACCAGGTCATTGTTAATGACTTAGTCTATTAAGAATATATGTATTTTTGTAAAGGAAAAGCACTTGTAGATATTTAATCAGTACAAGATATATGTCTGTTTTGCAGAAATAAAATGCTGCTTAGAGATTCTCTTTAAATATTTTTTATTTTTGTGCTCAAATGTATTTTCTGTCACTCTATGGAATGTTCTGTACAAAGCTGTATGGTTGTACTGTTGGGCTACTTTTGTTTTTTAAAATCTGGACTTAGCCAAGTATATTTGACCATGTTAAAAATAGTACCTTTGTTAATTAAAATTTTGATTGCATAAATTACTGTTGTCTGTCATCCTTAAACATTGGTAATTGTAGATTGCAACCCCCATTAGAAAGTCTATGAAGTACTACCGTAGCAAATCTTAGTGAAATTTGTTGAGTATTTAAGAATAAAACATTTTTTTTTAATTTTTGAGCTGTTTAGTTTTAAGATGGCAGATACCCCTCAAGGTAATATTTCAGGTGCACCTAAACATATATACTTTAGAACAATTTATTTTGTCAATCAAGCCTTTTGAAATTAATTAGGATCAAAGAAGAGCCTGAGTGAATTGAAAGACTACTTTCCTCAACCAGCTACTAGCAGCTTTGTTTTATTAACACCTTCTTGTACTTTTGCCTCAGGAATTCTAGTTAAGCCAAAATATGACATTCAAGTACTGAAGACTGCAGAGATTCTTATCTCTGCCCCATTGTAATTTTGATGCTTGACACGTTTGTGATGCCAAAGGAGGATACCCAGACCTTCAGTGGGATATGGAAAGCAGCGCCCTCACCCTCTTCAGCCTGCTGCAGGGTGGAAAAGAACTGGAAGGACTGCATGGGAAGTGCTCAGAAACATAACCACGTACTTTTATCTTGTCATCATTGGTCAGAATTCACATGGACTCACCCAACTGAGGCCTTAGGGACGGTAGGAGAATATAATCAAACCATGTCCCAAGGAGAAAAATTTTGTGACCTGCTGCTCAGTCCCTGCCACACCTCCACTTGAGAAAAGGAGTCATTTTACCCCATTCTTTGAAGTGTTTGTCACCCCAAGCTCGGCTGTGATCTTTCACTGGTTTATTAGTAACTGGGGCTCCAGCCTGTGCTTTTTAGGTGGCAGTGGAATTTGTAGGGAGTCTTTTGCAGGTAGCCACTTAGACCCTGCTTGATACCCAAGTCCCTGCTGTGGATTTTGGGGTGCCAGGATCGCCACTGTTGTAATCTAACGGAGAATCATTCACAGAAAGGAGAAATTAGGCAACAAATTATCACCACCAGCTCCCAACAACCAAAGTCCTGCTCTTCCTACTGAACCTAGTTCAGAACCCATCAACTCAAAGGGCTTAGGCAGACTTCCTCTTCCACAGCAGCACCTTTGTCACAGCCGGTAGCTTGTATTTGTCCTCCAGTGATTGTGTCCCCACCCTCATACATGCACTTTTTCCCATAGTAACTGGCACCCAGAACACAAAATGTGGGCACTAGTCTGGTGGCGGTCCTCTTATAAGGGCACTGTTTATTTTGGATTAGCACGCCACCCTTATGACCTAATTTAATCTTGATTACCTCTTCAAAGGCCCTGTCTCAAAGATGGCCACATTCTAAAAGACTGGCATTTAAGACTGCCATATACACATTTGAGAGACCACTACAGGCAGTCGTCTTGAATGATGCCCTTCCAGTCATCTTCGAAGGAAACCCAGTTACTTAAGAACCTGCTTTTGTTACTCATTTCCCTTGAAGACCAAGAACAGATGTTACGTGGAGTTAATGCACTCTGCTCATAACAGCCACATGACACCCCACACACCTGGGATCAAATGCGGGATCCTTCTGTTGTACAACTTCGCTCAACTGACGGAGCCTCAGTTTCTTGGTTGGCAAAGTGGAATAGTAACATCCCACTGGTCTGTGGAGGACTAAGATGCCACAAAAGCACTTAGAGCAATGCTGGATGGAAATAAGACAACTCGTTTTTTTTCCATCTTGAGCAGGTCATCACGGATTTGCAACCCACTGCTGATCTGTGTTCTTTGATTCGCTCTGAGCGAAAATGATGTCAAATAAATCTTACTGACCCAGAGCTATTCCAATCACACAGTAGCTTGCAAAACTCCCCGAAGATGCAGGACCCAGCACAGACTCCAGCACAGTTACGAATGTCTTCCCTGTCACATCCATTTAATCGTCAGACAGGCCTGTGAGGTAGACATCCTTAGCCCAATTTTTTTTTAAATATTTATTTATGCATACAAGAGCTGGGGCACAGGCCAGAGTCGTGGGAGGTGAGAGGACTCACCAGAGACAGAGTGGTGAGCAGAGTAGGCAGACTGACTGAAACACACTGCTGAGGGGAGCAGCGGGCACAGCAGGAGAGAGGTCTGCTGTGCCATGTGGCTCCCCTCCCAGGCCAGCAGCAGGGATCAAACTCGTGCTGCAGTGGCTGTGGTCTGCCTCATAGTGCGTTGCCTAACCACTGCGCCACCAGGGAGGCCCATCTTAGCCCAATTTTAATGATGTAAAATCTAAGCTCACAATCACCAGAGATGTATTTAGGCCTCCAACACAAGCCTTTCACTTTCCAAGGGTGAATCTGTTCTCAGGGGCACTGACTCTTCAAATCTAAGAGCTGAGAGAGCAAGAGATCATGCTTAGTCCTCCTGGCCACTCCTAGGTGAGTCACCTGGAAGGTACACACTAAGATGACTTGGCTTATATGTCACTCCTGTAGTCAACACATCACTCTAAGCACCACTGTAAACCAGACACTGTGGTAGGCTCTTGGGATATGGTGCTGAGCCAGAGTCTACCCTCATGCTAATGGAATTTCCAGGATGGGGGAAGAGAGAGGCATTAAACAAAATAACAAAAAGACTAACGTTCTGAAGAAAATTCTGTGAGAAAGAATGGGAGGTCTAGACTTTTCTAAGAAAGTGACATGTCTGTGGAGGCCTCAAAGATAAGCTGTAGTGGACCAGGCATAGAATAGGGTAATGAGTATTCCTGAGAAGCAGTAATAGCAGTAAGAGCTCCGTGCAGCCCAGCTACCTACAGAAGCCCAGGTGTACTGCCAGCGTGACGAGCGATGGGAGAGGATTCTGGAGAAGACAGAGGACAGGTCATGTAGACACTTTCAGGCCCCGCTTGAAGGCTTGCATTTATTCTGAGCATGTAGGATTTTAAACAGATGACTGACATCATCTTATTTCTATTTTTAAACTATCACTCCAGGAGCTTTGTGGTCAGTGGACTATAAAGGGGTAGGGGCTGAAATAGAAACGGGGACAGGTTAAACACTGAGAGCAATAATCCAGGTAAAAAACAAAAAGGCCCTAGACTAGTGCCCGTGGTACACAGGAGGAAAATGTGGTCATGGAGAAAGTGGATTTCTCTGCATGTGTTCACCCCACCCCAACCGCAGTGTCTAAACTCAATGTAACTTAACTTTTGTGGTCACGGGTGAAGTTCTAGATGGACATGGGAAATTCAGACCAAGAGAGTAGGAAGCAGCCTGAAACAGCCACATCCAAATTCCTACTACTTCTTTAAAGGAATCTGGGTCAGGGAGGGTGCGGTCACAGGACCGGGGAGATGGGTTCCTTTTGGAGTGGGTTGAAAGGATCCCGAAGGGTTCTCTCCATCAGCCTCATCCAGGGCCTGAGAGCAGGGCTCCCACAGAACCAGCTGTGAGCAGGCCATCCTGCACAGCCAACCCTGCTCCCCACAAGGCCTCTGATCGTGCCCAGAGGGCCAGCCCCCAGCACCTGATTGGTCCCACCTTCAGAATCCACCTGCTCTCCTCCTTCCCCAGCCTTGGTCCTGACCTGCTCTTCCCCAGGGTCCTCAACCAGGCACTGGGTGTCCTGTCACAGGCACTGGGTCCAGAAAGCCCTGGATTCTAGTTTGGGTGCCACCAATGATTATCTGAAGGCTGGGTAAATTACATAATCTGTACTCAATAGCGAATGAGACACTCATGTAAATGTGACATTAAACGAGCAGAACTCATGCAATATAATTAAAACACCTACTTATTTAATTTGTGTCTCTCACAGTCCCCTTCCCCTGGATGGAAAACGTCAGCAGTCGCAGGGACTTTCCAGCATATTTTAAATCACAAAACAGTCTCGATTCAGAAATTAGAATGTCCAATTCAACATATTAATTAACGTTTCACTAACCATTGCAGAGTTACATTTCCTGCCTGCTCCTAATTACGGTCTGGTAAAACTTCACCTTCCAAAAAGAGAGAGTCCATTTCCTTCTTCCTCCTTGCCTCCCCGGTTGGGGGAAGGAGGCTGGAGTGTATGATAGAGCAGGTAGTGAGTTGCCTCCAAACAATCCGGGCCTTGACTGGTCACTTGATGCTCCTGTCTCAGCAATCTCTCTGGGTCCTTGGGGGCAGTAACACCTGCCAAGCCCTCCGGGTGCTGTTGGAGCCCCACCCCCACTAGATGAGGCAGGCCTCTCACCTCTCTGCTTGAGGAATGGTTTTCACTCACTCCACAGCAAGCCTCTGCTAAATCCTCACCCCTTAATTCCTGCAGGATTTCTTTGAAAATGTGAAGGGGAAGGGGAGTCCAGAGGAAGCCAGACATGAGTTTATACTCACTGGATATGAGCAGATTCCTCTCTCGGCCTTCTCCTTTATGTCACGTCCCACTGAGTAGAGACTGTTCAAGTCCCCCTGAAAACATGGCCCCCTCCACAGTCACCTGTCCAGAGGCACTGTGTCCAGATGACACAGTCCTTCAGCCACCATACAGCAGGTGGAGAAACACCTGTAGCATACAGTCCAGACTGAAGGACTGAGGTTCGGGTGTCAGCCCAACCAGACACTTTCAAAACACCTGCCCTCCCAGGGATAAATGGAAGAGAGGAAAGTGCAGTCCTTTTGGATCATCGGGGGCCTTGGCTCAGGCGCACTGAACTAGAGCAGAGTGGACTAGATAGGAATAAGCAAAACCAGTTTTCGAAGACCCCTACAAAGCAGAGGGCTCCGATCCCCGACTATGGAGTTGGTGCCAGCTGTTCTGCACTGGTCAGTGCAACCTACTGGCATAAAACTGCTTGTATTTCTCAAGATCCCCATGTGGAAGCAGTTGGGTGAACAGCTGCTATAGGGGTGGAGGTGTGGGGGGTGTTCTGGGAAATTTTCCCATTTTGGCTGACCAAGAAGAAAGATGGAAATGGCCCAAGAACAGAATCTCTTACTGTTCTTAAACATGTGCTCCCAGAAGAGCGCCTTGAAGGAAGCTGTTTCCATCCCAGGCAACCTTGGAGACCTAACTGAGTGGTGTGGTGATGGGAGAATGAGTTGAACCGAGAAAGGTGTCAGGTGTAGTTCAGCCAGCCACGAGCTACGTGACCTTGGGTAAGTCACTTCCCTCTCTGGTACCTGCTCTGCTACTTTACCCTGAACCTCCTTTCTTGCGTGACTCATCTCAGTTGAAATGAATTGTCTTCCCAGCAGGCAGCAAGCAACCCGGCCACAGATGTGTCTAAGAGATCCAGGCTTCTGACCCCACCCCTCACGTGGGGTCTGGCTCCTGACAGAGCACAAGAGGACAATGTCAGAGTGGATAATGGGCAGTCAGACTCCCAAGGCGACTCACAGGGGCTGTTCTTCATTGAGAAATAGTTGCACTATCACCTGCCCCTAGACTGAAGCAAGGGGGGCCACGAGCCTGGGCTGATTTTTCAGAAGGCCCTGCATAGCACAAGCTTCACAACATAGACATTTGTTTTTCTTTTTAGTCTTTCAAGAAACTTTTTTGAAAGCTCAGTGACCAGTTGAGTGGAAGGAGAATACTTCATCTAGTGGGTTCCTCAGGGTGTTGGGGGCAAAGGAAGTAGAGGGTCATGGTCTCTGCCCTGGGAAGCCAGAGATGGGGATGCTGCTTGGCTAAAGTCACATACCCCAGGTCACCCCAAATGAGTACCCAGAAGGCAGAGTTGTACCCCTTCCTGATCTCTGCTCAAGTGGGTTAGTTTTGAAGGTCCTAGCTCTCTGGGGATCCTGACAAGTCAGTCTCCATCCTAAGGTCACGTGAGGGCATGAGGGTTCACGTGAAGTACTGTCTGAACCATCAGAGGCCAAGATAGCTACTGACTCCTGGGCACCAAGCAAGGAATGATAGCTCGTGACTAATTTAGTCTGAGTGTTGAACAACCATGCAGACATACCCCTAAATTTGCAGGGCTTGAAGCAAAAATATAGATGAAGGCCACACAGAGTGTGCCTAAATATTTAGAGCTATTTATAAAGCTACACACAGGGACCCTCTGTTCTCACTCAGGGTGGTGTAGCCTGGCCCCTAGAGAACAGAAGAGTGGCTTTCTTCCCCTGCACGGCCCTACTACCTGTGAGCTTCAGTGATTTCATAGGCATGCTGGGGGCGGGGGGTGCTTGGAAGATGGTGCAGAGCTGGGCACTGGCCCAAGTTCCCATATTATTTGAACTCACATGTCCCACAGAACTGTAACAAATGGAAAAAAGTTCTCAACCAGCTATCACCCCCAAGGCACAGTAACAAGCAACAGACTGAGGTGCTCAGTCTTTCTGTGAAAGAGGCCTAAAAGCTTGTCTTCATTTCTGCGCCTCCGAATCTGAGGCTGGTTTCTACTAAACATACACTAAGAGGGTTTGTTTTCTCGCTCTCTCTCAGAAATACTTTCACTCACCTACCAACCCATACCCCCCTGCACTGCTGCCCCACCCACACCAGAATGGAGCTTTTTGCACGACTGGCGCTCCTGCTTTTTAGAACGTGCCCTGGTATTTGTGATACCCCTAGATTGCTTGACTCAGGTAGCCTACAGAGCTTCATTGCTGGGTCAAAAAAAGTTCTGGTGGCGCAAGGGGTTAAGCACTGCACTATGAAGCAGTCACAGCAGACCTCTCCTGTCTCACCTACCGCTCCCCCCAGCAGTGTGTTGATCTTCCTGTTCTGCTCCCCACTCTGTCTCTGGTGAAGTCTCTCACTCCCACACCTCTGGCCTGTACCCCAGTTCTTGTATGTATAAATAAATCTTTTTAAAAAATCAATAAACATAACATACCATATCAGCAAAAAGATAAACAAATTTATGTGATTATTTCAACAGATGCAGAAAATACATTTGACAAGATTCGACATTTTTTATGCTAGAAATCCTCAATAAAATGGAAATAGATGAAACATTTTCCAACATATAAAAACCAGTTATAAACCCATGGCCAACATCATGTTCAATAGTGAAAAACTGAAAGCTTTCCTCTAAGATCAGGAGCAAGACAAAGAGGCCCATTTTCAGTACTCTGTTCAGTACAACATTGGACACCTTAGGAAAAGCAATAAAACAAGAAAAGGATGTCCAAACAGAAAAGGGAGAAGTAATTCCATCACAATTTGCAGATGACATGATAATATACATAGAAAATTCCCAAAGATCTCAGCAAAAAGCTATTAGAAATAACAAATAACATGAAGTGGCAGGTTACAAAATTAATATGCAAGTCTATTGCATTTCTCTACTCAAATAACAAACTAGCAGAAAAATAAATCAAGAAAACAATTCCATTTACAACAACATCAAGAAGAATGAAATACCATAGGATAAAGTTAACCAAAGAAGTGAAAGACCTATACTTTGAAAATTATAAAACATTACTGAAAAATTAGAAGACCCCAGGATATGGAAAGGGATTCTATGAATTGGAAGAATGAACATCTCTAAGACAGCTGTATTACCTAAAGCAGTAAATAGATTCATTGCAACACCTATCTAATTCACAATGGCATTCTTCACAGAAATTAAACCAAAAAATCATCAAACTTATTTCAAACTATAAGACCATGTACAGCAAAAACAATCCTGAAAAGCAAAAAGAATAAAAATAGCATAATCACACTCCCCAACTTCAAAGAACTGTATTTAAAATAGCATGGTATTAGAATAAAAACACAAATCAATGGAACAGAAATGGGAGCCCAGAAATAAAACCACACATATATAGAACACTAGTTCATGACAAAGGAGCCAAAGTATACAATGGAGTGGGAAAATCTCTTCAATAAGGAGTGTTGGGAACACTGGCCAGCCACATGGAAAGGCTGAAACACTACTACCTAACACATAGACAAAGATTAATTTAAAAAGAATGAAAGGGGTCTTCCTGGTGGTGCAATGGGTTGAGCAACGCACTATGAAGCAAACCGCAGCCACTGCAGCATGAGTTCGATCCCTGCCGCCGGCCAGAGAGGGGATCCAAATGACGCTGCAGACCTCTCCTGCCTCACCCACTGCTCCCCTCAGGAGTGTATTTCAATAGATCTGCCTGTTCTGCTTCCCACTCTGTCTCTGGTGAATCCTCCCAACCCTGCGCCTCTGGCCTGTACCTCAGCTCTTCTTTTGTATACATAAATAAAACTTTGAAAAAATGGATTAGAGTTGGATATAAGACCTGAAACCATAAAATACATAGAAGAAAACACAGGCAATAAGTTCTTGACATTAACTGTAGAAAGGTATCTGGGGACTCAACTCCAACAGCAAGGGTAACAAAAGCAAAAGTAAACGAATGGGGGCCACCCTGGTGGCGCAGTGGGTTAAGCAATGCACTATGAAGCAAACTGCAGCCACTGCAGCACGAGTTCGATCCCTGCCACCAGCCAGGGAGGGGACCAACATGGTGCAGCAGACCTCTCCTGCCTCACCTGCTGCTGCCCTCAGCAGTGTGTTTCAGTCAGTCTGCCTGTTCTGCTCCCCACTCTGTCTCTGGTGAGTCTTCTCACCTCCCACAACTCTGGCCTGTACCCTAGCCCTTGTATGCATAAATAAATAAATTTTAATTTTTAAAATAAGTAAACAAATAGGACTATATCAACCAAAAAAGTTTCTACACAGAGTAAGAAACTGGCCTCAAGAGGCAAAGACATCCCATGATTGGAAGATATTTGCTAACCATATGTTCAACAAGGATTCGATACCCAAAATATATAAAGAACTCAGAAAACTCAAAAACAAAACAAATCCAATTAAAAAAATTGGCAGAGGATTTGAACGCCTCCAAAGTAGACATACAGTTGGCCAACAGTCATACAAAAAGATATTGATCATTTCTAATCAAGGAAATACAGATCAAAACAATTAAAGGTCACCTTACTCCTGTGAGAATTCCTATGATCCAAAAGACAAACAACATTTGTTGGAGAGAATGTGGGAGAAGGGAACACGTATACTTGTTGGTGGGGATTGTAAAAGGTGCAGTCATATGGAAAGCAGTTGAGATTCCACAAGAAATTAAAAACAGAACTTCCAAATGATCCAGTTATCCTGCTTCTGGGTATTTACTTTAAAAGTAACAAAATGCTATTTCAAAATTATATATGCATTTCCATGTTTATTGCAGCACCATTTACAATAGTGAAGAACTAGAAACAACCTTAACGCCCACTGACAAAGGATTGGAGGAGAGGTGGCATATACAGCTCCACTTGCTCGTCTATAGAAAAAGGTAAAATCTTGCCATTTGCGAAACATGGAGGGACCTAAGGGTATTATGCTTAGTGAAATAAGCCAGACAGAGAAGGACAAACACCACATAATTTCACTGATATGTGGTATATAAAGAAGACAAACTAAATCAAACAAATTTTTAGACTGTAAGATGAATTAGTGTTACCAGAAGGGAATGGGTAAAGCAGGTGGGTAAATCTGGTGAAAGGGATCAGTTGTTTTTGAAAGAGAGGACTGGACTTTTAGTGGTGAACTTTATGTAGGACACACAAGTTTTGAGTTGTAATGATGAGCACCTGAAACTTAAATTATAATGCAGTGTTACTTTGATTAAAAAAACAAAACTCAGCAAAGACTTTACCATGAGAATGTTCATCCCTCAATGTCTGTAGTAACCATAGTTTGAGAGCACACTCTCTACTGGTAGATGAAGTAATCATTGTTGCAGCCATGTTTGATAAAATATTTTAGTGGTAGATCAAAATATACATTATATTGTTTAACAAAAACACAAATTATAATACAAAGTACATTAACAGTAAAATCCCTTTGCTGTGGGGGAAAAAACAGAGACAAGAATATCAAAAAGACAAGAAATAAGTATTGGAAGAATGTGGAGAAAAAGGAGTCCCCAAACACTGTTGGTGTAACCACTATGGAAAACAGGTTCAGGTTCCTCAAAAAATTAGCTGTAGAACTACCACATAGTCCAGAAATTCTAGTTCTGGGTATTGTAAAAAGTTATTATTGGAGCCATTCTGAAATAGGGTCAGAGTAATTCATGGCAGAGAAACCACTAGCTGATCCCTTTAAATTGAACCAAATTCTGGGGCTGGGCCAGATGCCAACACTCCAAGAAGCCAGCAAGAATGAGAATATCCAGTTCGATAGAGCTGATAAAATAACTTTACTTTTTGATGCTTCCACCTGACTGTTTTACCTTGTGACTCCATCACCTGACCACACCTCAACCATTGCCATCTTGTTCTTGCTATCAGAACCCCATGACCTGGGTCCCTTCTCAGGACATTTTGACTCCTAACCTGAATCCATCATGCTCCCTGAATTGCAGGTCTCTCCATTCCAAAAAAAACTACCCTTTGGTTTATCACTAACCTTGGATCTGTCAAACCAATTCTGCAATAGGAGGTGTTTGTGACAAATGAAGTGACTCAGAAAAGGAATGATAAAATGATCAAGGTAGGGCTCGTGGGAGACTGCTTTAGAAGGAGGGATGCAGGCCGTTGGGACTGCTCAGTCTGAAATAGTGAAGAAAGAAAAGGGAAAGTATATGCAATAATGAAAGGCCACAATGAGGTGATCTCCAACACAGCCATCTCTCCACTGAGCACAGGACATAGGCCAAGATATAGACCCAAGCATGTTTTCAAGTGCCCAACTAACCTGTCCCCTTAATAGAATCAACAGTGGTGACCACTGAAAAAAATTCCCTTGATTTTCATGATGCAGACCTCTCTTATCTGATTCTTATTCTCCTCACTGATCCACAGGGAAGAGACTAGGAAGTATCTAGGGTGCAAAAGTTTGAAAGGATTTCATTCCTGAAGGAAACGATGTCTTTAGCAATGTCTTCCGCCAGGTCTTTAGTGTGGTTAGTCCTCCAGACTTGGCCCTGGCACTTCTCCTTTCACCTATATATTCTCATCCTGGGCAGTCTCAGGCCCCAGCTTCAGTGACCTCATCTCTTCAGAGACCTGCAGACTCCCAACCCCATAAACACTCCCAGTTCCTGAGTCAAAGATCCAAGAGCCGGCTTGGGAAGCCCTCTTTGTTGTATCAAAGATATCTCAAACTAAACTTTCTCAGAGTGGAAAATAAGATCCTTCCTCCACAAATGGCTTCATCACCAAGTTCCCATACCTGAAACTCTCTGGTTATCCTTGACACAATCCTATTTCTAAGCCTCCATCCAATCCAAAAGAAAAAAAAAGGGGGGGTGGGGGATAACACCCAGAGAACCATCTGGTAATAATTTCTTTATGCTCCTCTTAACTTGGTCCAACTGTGGAATGTTTGGGTCATTCACAAGGGACTAACAAAGCAAATGGACAATTATTTTTGTGGTCATATACTGTCCTGTCTGTCCTCTTCACTAAGAGCTGTGTTTCCTGATGTTTTACTTTCATGACTCTTCACCCATCCTTCCCTTTTCTCTTCTATGTGACTTTCAAATAACCTCAATATCAGAAAAATCAACCTAACATGCATGCCCCTTGACCCAAACATTGTGGCCTAAGGATTTTAGCTTATAGCAATGCTACTATCACTGTAAATGATACAAAGATACACAACTTTACATACAAAAAAATGTTTCACTCCAGCAGTACTGTTGAGAAAATTGAAGCAATATAAAGTCTACCAAGAGAGAAATGGATTAATCAATAAATAAATCTATTCATGGCAATTTAATGAAAGCAGCAGTTTTATATGTTCTGATAAGGAGAGTTACATATGATAGCTTAATAATGAAAAAAGTTGACGTGCAATATGGGAGCATGATCCCTCCCCCATAATAAATGTATGGTTAGATATTTGTATAATATCTAAACATGATAATAAAAACCTGGAATAATACACATTACATTGTAATAGTAATAGTAGTTACCTGTGAGGAAGGAGTTGGAAGGAGCTTGAAGAGATGTGAAGAAATGACTCCATTTCCTGCTCTAGGCCCTTCTGTTTTACCTGAAATTGTAACAAAAGTACGTTATATTTATATATATATATCACAACTATACACCTATATACCTCAACAATATAGGTAATATATTTATTTATTATCTGTCTTTTCATTAGAATAAGTTTCATGTGGCCAGGAACTCGGTCTCTTCTCATCATTATATCCCATGCCTACAACAGTGCCTGACATTCAGTAAGCATTCAAGGCATTTTTTGATGAACAATGAATCTATCTATAAAAAGTAAAATTCCATTTTAACAAAATCGGTCTTCCACATCATCTCCAAATGCATTTCCCTATCTGTGAAGGCTTGGGTACTGCGGCCTCTACAATGGTCTGTGTCCATGTGCAGGCCCCAAACCAAAGCTAACTTCTTCCCCACATGATTGGTCCTCATGGAAAACTCATTGGAAACCCACCAGGTTCCCCACAACCAAGTGTGGAAAAGACTGACAGGCTCAGCATTCTCAAGTGATAAAGTCTCAAATAACAAAGGTGAGCATTTTTAAGAAAAACCTTGATACTGACAAATCCCATCCATTCAGAAAATGAGTTCAAGAGAACACAATGAATAACAAACATGGAAAAATGTGCTGTTACATTACACGTTCAGTAATAAAAGGTTACAACTGTTAAACCACCAAATAGTTTATGCTTTTTAGAAGAGTTTGACAAATCTGCAGAAGTACAGTAAGTTATAGTTTAGGAAAAGATCTGCAAAAATAGTCTCTGAACTATAGTCTGTGGTTACTGTTCCTTTTGTTCTACAGCAGAACCAGCACAGCAGTGCAAGGAAATGTCCTTGGGAGGACATGTGGCTTGACTCGCCTCCCCTTCATGGAGGTGCTCTGTGCAAGGGCCACAGTGTAGACAGAGAAATCAAGCTAGTGAAAACTGATGTGTTTCTACCTCTGGACAAGCAGGGAAGAGAGGGAACCACACTTGTCCTTATCACCTGGACTTAGTGGTTCTAGGTTTGGAGATCCTCATTTCTAGCCCATGGCAATTACATAATCTCTTCTGTGCTTTTGGTTTTCTCCTAACTGCATCAACAGGCTACTGATGACATCAGTGCATAGTCTGGCAAAGGTCAGAAAGTTACTCATGAATGTTTAATGGAAGAATACAGGCACACTTGATCCCTAATTAATGCCATGGAAAAATGTAATTGGCTAATTTACCAGTTAGAAGCTAATGGAAATAAAATGCTAACAGCCTAAAGAATTCCCAACTCAGTTGTTATTTTATACCTGTGATCTTTATGTATAATAATGAAATCTGTTCTCTCCCTTATGTTGTGATGGCAGCTTACTTTGATCTTATCCAATTCGGGTAAAAGTAGTCTTTTAAGAATAAGTTTATAAGAGTATGTCTTAGAATTGGAAATGGATGTGATTGAATTTTTTTTTTATTCTTAAATTAGCATTGGCTTTCATCCTTGTGTTTTGAAAGTATAGGACTTCCCCCCTCAGATGAAGTCCCTGTAGCCCTCCCACCACCAAAACACCCCTAATCTGCTCTGCTCTCTCCGCAGCCTGTTCTCACCCATTCTATTTTAAGGGAAATATTTATAGAAAAATAAAATGAGGCATGTGATTTAACATGGGGATAAAAGGGGAAACTTTTAGCTTAGTTCCATCCTGTATTGTTTGAATTTGTTTCAAATGGAAAAGTAAATCTCTAGATAAATATAAGGGGATAAAAAGGAATTCAGAAAGATACAATCTATAGTTTCCTCCAAGTGCAGTAGCCACCATTGCTCTCTAGTCCCTCAGGAAGTCATTTCCCTGCCCTAATAGGCTGGCCAGTACTTGCAAAGTTTCTTTGCAAAATTCCCCCATAAAAAGCCAGCTCAAGGTATGACTGCAGCTCAAGTCTGATCTCTCCTGGCAGACTGGGAATGTTACAGGGGCCATTTGTACTTTGCCAGAGAACAAAATTCTGAGCCACCAGAAAGAAACTGGAGGGTGAAGAATTGTGGTCCTGGGAAAAATATTGGGGTGAGAGTGGGGGAGGGGCTTACAACATTGCAAGCTGTATGTGTTCTTGACAGATCATGCTCTCCAGGACCTGTGGCTTATTCTTGAACTCAAACATTAAGAACACAGGATTTGTGGTCTCAGACCCAGGTACCCACATTTTTCTCCCTTTGGGGCCAGTTATCTGCCTTTCCAATACTTATTTTCCTCGTCTACCAACGGGGTATCATAAAAACAGTGTTGTTCTGAGGAGCATTTGTGAAGTGCTCGATAAAAACCAGCCGTTACTTTCTAGCTTTTGGGAGATGCATAAGCTATTACATTTAATTACAGGGAATGACAAAACACACATAAATGAAAATCATGGTTTCTATAGCAAAAATTCTAGATCATTTTTATGTTCTTTAAGAAATGCTACTATGCACAATTCAGAAGTGGAATCATTATTAGACCAGCATTAACTCTCACACAGTGTACTGTACACACCGCGATCAATGTCTCTATGGGTTTCTCCCAAGAACCTGTCTCAGCACTCTTTCTCTCCCCTGACTGCTTGGAGGAGGAAGCTGCCATGAGGACGAAAGGCCCCATTGCAATTGAGTCCAGAGAGCAGGGTGACCAATTAGCCTGGTTTTTCCAGAATTGTCCCAGTTTAGCACTCAAGAGGCCCTAGGCCAAGGAAGTCCCTCCGTTCTATGCACCAGGTGGTTGTCCACTCTATCTGAGAGCCTGGCACCAAGATCAGGCCCTGCAGGATTATCTCTTCTGCACTCCATTCCACTTCACAGTCAGTGCCATTTCTTCCTGTTAGATGAGTTATTTCACTAACAATCCTATGTGTGCTGTCAGATGTGATTAGTGTAAAATAACACTAATGGCATGACAAGACGGAGATGAAATTATTTTGTCCTTGAGATAACTGTTTAAGAGTTGTGATGATTTGACATAAAAGAAAGGTATGTATACCTTTGGGTGCTTTGTTTATGTGCACGAGAGAGAGGCAGAGAGACAGAGAGAGTGTAATATACTCTAGAGGAGACAGAATAGGCAGAGTTTTGAATCCCACTGAAACAGTAGTCTCTGCAGGGGGTTGGGGGGAGGCAGAGGTAGTTGCCAAGATTGATCAGAGTTCCCCACACTGGCCTCCAGGGGGTGCCATCAGCCTGCAGTAGTTAGGTTGCCTTTTGGGGGCAGATGAACCTTGAGAGTGACCATAGGGAGGATGCAACCCACCACCTTTAGGGGTGGAACATTCAAAGATGAGGTCTTTCCAACTATGAGAAGTGTGTGTTCTCCTCCTAAAACCCAATCAAGAGTGACACCTCTGCTTTCATTTCTGCTTAATTTTGTCCGCTTCCTTTACTTTGGAAAGAATGAGAAACCTCAACCCAGAAATCTCTTAGGGATCTGTACCCTCAAGAGAAAACTCTGAAAGGTTGATTGCAGCAGGTAATGGTGAGGCCAGGCCTCCCACACGGTGTCCCTGTTACAGGGTGCCTTTCATAGGGCCTTAGGGACCTCTGGATCACCAGCTTAAATGAATAGAGACCTGATTGCTGATTGCCACTCCATGCTGAATAATGTGTATTTATTCGATCTGAAATGTTCTGAGAAAAGAACTGTTACTTAAAAGGAGAGCTCTGTGTGAGCACAGTGAACATTGGGGCAAGATTCCAAAACCACCAGGGGGTCAGCCTTCTTTCTATGCAAAAATGTTCCACAGAAAGCAGAAGGAGTTTCCAGCTTCCTCTGGTAATCTAGGAACACCAGTGAGAAAGGATTGACATCATCTTCTTCTCTCAAACCTGGTACTTATCTCACTGATGAGTAGGAATTGTTAAAAGCAAGACAATGGGCCCAAAATGGAGTTGCTTATACTAAACCCCACGCCACTAAGTGGAGACTTAATAACAGTTTCGATTCTCCCAGCAATGGAATCAGTCAGTCAGGAATCTTCTGATCAGTGCTAGTGAGGTAATCAGCCTGATAGACCCCCGTCATCCACTAAAGGAAAAAAACTCTCCATAACCTACCCACTTGTTTGTCTAGTGGAACTTTCTTGTTCTTACTCCTTTCTGCCTATAAAAATTTTATTTTGCAAAGTTTCTCAAAACCTCTCCAATCTGCTACATAGGATGTTACCTCATTGAAATCCATTCTGCTCAAATAAACATTTTAATATGCCTCTGTTATCTTTTAACAATATTGCTTGTATAGAAGCTTCCCCAGGGCTGGTTCTGATATTGCCTCTTGCAGTACATGCAATCGGGACCTCAGTTTTCTCCTCTGTAAAATGATGGAGCTGGGCTGGATGGCACTGTGAGTCCCTTCCAAGTCTGGCACTTCATGAGAGCGAGTATTCACCTCAGAGGGAGTGCTGTTTCGGACTTCTTGCTCTTGGAATCCACTTGCAATTCTCAAAAATATCAAGAATGCCAAGGAATTTTTGTTTATGTGGGTTACATCAATAGTCATCACATCAGAAAATGAGAAAAATTTAAAATGCAAGACTATACAAGCATATAAAGTGGTAATCTCATCATTTATCAGGTGTTCTCTGGAAAATGCCCCTGATGAGTAAAGATGCAATAACCATTTTACTAATAAATAGTTTTGATCTTGAACCCCACCCCCCAACACAGCCCTAAGACCCCAGGGCTCTCTGGCCCACGTACTGTGAGCATCGGTACAGTGAAAAGGGCACAGATCTGGAGCCAGACCCTGCATCTTAATCTTGGTTTTGCTACTTGCTAAACATGCAGCCTTGGGTATGATACTTAACCACTTTGTGCTTCAGTTTCCTATAAAACTGGAATAATAATAGACCTTAACTCACAGGCTTTTAGAAGGGATAATAAAATGCATGAACAGTACCTCTACAAATGTGAGTGCTCCATAAATCTTCACTATTACTAGTTAACTAGAGATAAATTTTCATCAGAGAAGTTAGTTTGGAAACTTAACAGAAAAAGAGAAAAACAAAAAACTTACCAAACAGCAAAACTGCTGTTTTCAGACAGCACCTGCAAAACCAGACTTCTGCAGGGACTTTCATGGGACTTCAAGGCAGTATTGTGGTTCTCTGTGCTCGAGCAGTCTCTGCCTTGGCAGCGTCCAGAATGAGGGCACAGGGCTGGGCCAGAGCTCCGTCTTCCTTGACGGTCAGCAGTAACTACAGCAGATTCCAGACCTTCCCAATTAAGCTGAAGGATCTTCACCCGCAGCTTCCGTCACAGCTGCAGGTGTCCAGCACTTATGGAAACTACCTAATTGAATATTTCCTTGCTTCCATCACCTGCACACCCGCAGTGGGTGGTCATGAGGGTCTTCTTCTGCTATTTGCAGTCTGTGCTGATCACAACTGACCATAGACATATAGGAACTTCTGTTTATCACCATAAGTCCGAGTTCTTTCGAAGCCACTTATCTTTCCCTTTAATTTTTCGGTCTGTGTTGGTTGACCTGTGCAGTGGTTTGTGGTTATGGACTCTGGACAAACACTGGAATCATCTAGATTTCTGAAATGCAGCCTTCTGGAGGTTCTGATTTAATTGTTTCTGCTGCCCTACTCCACCCCACTCCAGCTGATTCTAACGTGGAGCCGGGCTGGAGAAGCACTATTCCCAAGCCCGGTGGATCTCGAAGGGTGGTCCTGGGCCAAGAGCATCAGCATCACCTGAAAACTTGTTAGAAACACAAATTCTCTGAGGTGAGCCAAATCAGTGCTTTACCACACCCTCTATGTGGTTCTAATGCCTGCTAATAGATGGGTGTTCTAAGTTGCCACAATTCTATTTCCACCTTTAACAGTACCACCATCACCTAGGTCAGCCCAAGGAAAGAGAGATTCAGGCACTGAGGGGCTCTGACACTATTTGCATGCACAGTCCTGGAGGGCAGCTGGGTTCTTAAATGGGAGAATGAACCAAAAGTCATGAAATGTCACACACACACACACACACATTCAACTCAACATTTATTACACAAACATTTACTGAAGCATCAGACTTGCTGAGCAACAGAAAGAAGTAAATCTCAGTCCCTAGCTTAAGGAGCAATTAATCTAATAGGCACAATGCACGCATGCAAATGTGCAGCCCGATACCCACGTCTTCAGAGAAACTTGCTGTTGTGTAGGGTGGGGGTCACACAATAGCCAATGCTCACCAAGCATTTCCTATGTGCCAGGCTGAGTGTAGGATGCTACACGCCTAAGTCCTCACAACAACCTCTCTCGAGCCTTGCCATAGCCTGTGATGGAAACTCTAGTATTATTCTATTTGGAAGATGAGGCAGCAGGTCCTCAAAGAGGGAACACACTGCCAGGTGACACGGTTAGCAAGTGAGCAGCCAGAATCTAAAGCCAGGTCTGTCTGACCCAATTCTCTCAATCAAGTCCTTACAGATGCTACTTTAACATGTAACTTTTAACACGCAACATTTTCAAATCCATTCTGAGAAAAGAAACTTTTCTGAAAGACAGAGTTTGTGCAAGTGGGTTGAGATTATGGCAGCATTCCAAGAGTTTCTGGTTAGACTAAAATCATAGCTGAGAAAAATTGGGTCTTGAATTTTCACCCCCTCTCACAGCATGCTGGGTATATAGACGATGCTTCAGACATGCTCACAGGATGAGGCAAGAAAACATGTTTGCGGTCCTTCTTCATGCTGCCTGGGAGTTACGCCTCATGGTGCTCTGTCCTGCCTCTGACACAGGAGAAGTATCTAACCCTTAGGTTAGGTGCAGAACAGATGTCCTCTGTGTACAAGCTCTAAAAAGAAAAGCACAACCCCATCTAGCTTGTTCTACCTTCCCCAAGAAAGTTGCTGAAAAGAATGAAAAATTTTTATAAATGTGAAATATTAGTTGACCATTTAATAACTAATTCTATACTCATAGTTACTCTTTTTTAAAAAAAGATTGATTTATGCATACAAGAACTGGCCAGAGGTGTGGGGGCTGAGAGGATTCACCAGACACAGAGTGGGGAGCAGAACAGGCAGATCTACTGAAGTGCACTGCTGAGGGGAGCAGTGGGCGAGGCTGGAGAGGTCTGCTGTGACATTGGGTCAGCACCCTGGCTGGGGATCGAACTCATGCTGTAGTGGCTGCATATGCTTCATAGTGTGGTGCTTAACCCCTTGTGCCACCAGGTGGGCCCCATAGTTATTCTTTTTTTTTTTTTAAAGATTTATTCATTTATATAAACAAGAGCTGGGGTACGGGCCAGAGTCCAGGGTGATGAGAGGATTCAACAGAGACAGATTGGGGAGCAGAACAGGCAGACTGATTGAAACACACTGCTGAGGGGAGCAGCGGGCCAGGCAGGAGAGGTCTGCTGTGCCATGTGCTCCCTAGCCGGCAGCAGGGATAGAACTCGTGCTGCAGTGGCTGCAGTTTGCTTCATAGTGCGTTGCTTAACCCACTGTGCAGCCAGGGAGGTCCTCCCATAGTTATTCTTTATAGAAATTTCATATTCAATCAAAATAATAGGCTAGTGGTTTTGGTGATGTTCTCTAGGTTGTCTGCTCAACATTCACCATATGTGTTTTTCTAGAAAGTGCCGCCAACCCCACCCATGTTTTTCATGAGAGCTGCAATAAAATTTTACTATCATTCTTAAAATGAAACATCAACATAACCAGTTAATTTGTCCAAAATTTGACACCCAATCCAAGATGGGTTAAGAATCCCGGGTTTGGGATTTCTTTCAGTCTACACTGAAAGTCTCCCTCTGGTACCAAGGCTGGAAGGCACACAAGACAAAACTGGTGGCCAGGTTTCTGGCCACATGGAGGGATCCAGTGTGTGATGAAATGGGCAGCATATAGAAAGAGTCACAGACGAAGGGAGAAGGTCCTCGGGCTCTTTGAGAGCCTGACTTGACTTGCTCCAGACACCCATCTGCATCCCCACTCCTTCCCAGGCTTGCTTTTTCTTTTTTTAGATTTTGAGACCCACCAATTCCCTTTGACATGAAACTAATTGCAATTTCTGTTCTGTGGCTTGACACTGTACTTCTGACCAAAGCAGGTACTTGAACAGCTTTACAACAATTAAAAAGAATCCAAGCGAGAAATCAAGCAGGAGCACTAAATTCTCATTTTCTGCAGTCTCATATCTTTCTTAAACATATAAATATTCTCTAAGGGTCGGTTTTGTAATTTTTTAAACAAAAGTTCTATTGAATTATAATATACCTAAAAATCCCCTAGAGCATTCTCATGAATTTTTACAAAATCTAGCATTTACAGCAGTCTGGAAGACTCCCTTAGTGCCTTCACCAGCAGTGTACCCCAACCCGAAGGGAACCACCCTCCTGACCTCTGACATCAGAGGTGAGTTTTGCCTGTGTCTGCTGAAGAATCACACAGGGTGCTTTCCTTCCTGTCTGGCTTCTTTCTCATTTGTGAGTTCATCTATGTTGCTGTCAGTGGTTATAGCTTGTCCTCAGTTCTGATATTTTAAACCATATTTTACTTATGTAAAGTAGGTTGGAAGGCAGTCCTGAGGACCTAGCCGAGGAGCTGTTTGCTCCCCTGATGACATACTGAGAATGCTGTAGAAGGTCTAATTCAGACAAGTTGCCTAGAACTTTACAGCAGAGAGAACTGCTCTTATGGAGTTGGAAGTTTTATTGAAATTATTACACTGCTCAGCTCACGGCTGCTTTCTTCTTATGAAGGAGGAAAAACAATAAATGACCTGCCACTTACCCTTACTGAGAATAGAGCTTCTGAAGGAAAAAACTGGCACAACTGTCCTTAAAAATGACCCTTCCAAAAACCTAATCAGATTGCATATTGTTTATTTCAGGAAACAGCATTCAGGGATTCCAAAGACAAATAACCCTTTAGTACAATTTGTATCATAATTTCTGGAGGACAACACCATTCTTCTAATTTTTACCAAGCAAGCAAACAGTATTTATCCACAGGGCTATTCTGTCAGACCTTTCGTTCCAACCCTGAAATGGAGATTCTGAATATAATTTCCATCAATACCTGTTGTTTTCCTTCTTCGTGCTCCATGGGAATTAGAATTCAAATAATCACAACAACTCAATTGGCTTAAACAATCAGGAAAAGTTATTATTTTCCAGCACAAGTATGGAGCTAGGTTAACTTGGTTCAATGACATCACCAAGGACCTGGGTTCTTTTTGTATAAGACAATCAAAGGAGAGTACCCCATAGAGCCAAGAACACTGTGGTCATTCCACACGAGTCATCTACCAGAAATAACAGCCCGCATAGCAACAGAAGCTATGCGCTCTCTCGCTCTCTCTCTCTCTCTCTCTCTCTCTCTCTCTCTCTCTCTTTCCCCTACCCCCCTTTAATCCCCCCTCCTCAAAAACCTACAACTTATCATTAGTCAGGATGGCAGGCAGGTCCATTGGAAAAGCCAACCAATGGCAGACAAATTGGAAAACCATGTTTCACACATAACAATGTTTATATCCAAAATTAGGAACAGAGTCCCCTTGCCTAAGTCACTTTCAAATGATATAATGCTCTTCTGGCAAGGAAGAAACAGAGAATAATCCCTGTGCTGACAACTATGTGCCCTCGTCTTCCACCTCTCTGACTATAACGTCCACACACACTCTGTGTTCTATGCATCGTTCAAAACATGATCATACGTCCCAAAGTCTCATCAAGAAATAAGATAAACTCAATAAAAACTTCCATTCAGAGAAATAACCATTGTTACCGGCTGAAAGCACTTTCTGTAGGACAGGAATAGCCAGAACTATTCCTATAAGCTAATCTGGCAACACTTGATTCTACTCTCCTCCAAGATTTTTTGGCCTCCTGGACTCTTGGCCTCCATGACCACCAATCAGGTGAACATTGAAGAAGATGCCTATCTGGGACCACTCCATTTCCTTCAGGCATAAATTCTATGACCTCAGGACCACCTTTGAGCTTGAATATCAAGTTTGGAATGTACTTCTGCTTGATCCCAAGGACAAGATTAGCCAATAATCTTGTCTGGATGAGATCTATGGGTTCCACAATCTGTCTCCTCACTTTCTACTCTGTCTAACTCCCAGCCCAAAGTTCAATAGCCTCCACCTTGAGGCAGCTGGTAGCAATAGCCATGTGGTAGAAAAAGGAGCAGAGCAAAGGAGGGGAGGCACCACCTGGAACCCCAGCATTCTCAGTCATGTCTAAGTTACATTATACCTCTTCTGAAGAATGAAGAGATTTTTGAAAGACTATAAATGCAGAATCAGATTAGCATATTTTATCCCAACCCTATCAGTCTTATCTCCTGCTAAGTTTCTTTTCTTCCTATCCTTTTTTTTGCATCAATTTTGACAAAATTAGCATTTCTAATCTTGAAAATTTCCAACTATGAGACTTTAAATCAACTTAGATTATAGGTTATAGGCAAAAAGTTTTCATTAGCAAAACTCTAATTTCTTCCTTTTCTGCCTTCAACTATGCTATTTTTAATCTAAAGCAACCCCCTTGGATTATCCGTGTTAAAGGCTGTAAGAAATAATCATCACATATCAATACCCCCAGTTTTTATTCCTCCCTCGAATCTATAGTCTCTGCAGGCACACAATCAGGGACCTGAGGCCTACCAGGTGACAAATTGGCATAAGATCACAGATGAAAAATGTGGAAAATGGCTTTCACTTGCACAAAATACATCATGCTGTATGCAGGAAGAAATGAAGGACTTGACCTGTAGCAGAATCTAGGAACTACACCTCCATTCTTAAAACATCTGTCTTATCTTTATCTTTACAATTGAATACACACCAGTTCCCCCCTGCCCGCTCTATCTTTCAAGAAATTGGTTTAGAAGCTAGACAAGGGAAGCTCTTTTTTCTCAAAAATAACACTTTGGAAGAAAAATGAATATACATTTTGAAAACAAGGTGAGTCACGGTAAACAATGAAAAAGATACCGCTAAAAATAGACTAATAAGATTCATTTCCTACAAAATGAGGGAAATCATCTTATTCTGATCAGAAGAACAAAAAGAAACATAACTCTGAGAATTTTCTTGTCCACTGAGGTTCTTCACTTTCAGAAAATGTGACATGAACTTTGTTCATCATGGACAGTCCCAGTTAACTTTTTAAAGGATTCTTGTCTTCATCAGCGTTCCACTAATGGCCAATGGACTTTCCTCCATGGTCCCAAGAGGAAACACTGGTACTGGCTCAGGACTGAGACTTCATTCTGACTCAGCATTCCAGTCTGGCACCACGCTGCCCAAAAGGTGACCTACACAGAATACCATGAGCCAAGGAGCCCTGGGGTTCCCAGCCCTGACATCTATTTTCTGCGACTCACCACGTGGTCATGGTGGCATGTGTGTGACAAATTTTGATGTCATGTAAGCTAAGTAAAATTTTCTTTCAGGAGCTTCCCTGGTAGCACAGCGGGTTGAGCACCCACTGTGAAGCATCTGCAGCACAGCCGCTCAAGTT
This sequence comes from Galemys pyrenaicus, assembly GCA_019455555.1. Taxonomy (NCBI): domain Eukaryota; kingdom Metazoa; phylum Chordata; class Mammalia; order Eulipotyphla; family Talpidae; genus Galemys; species Galemys pyrenaicus. The sequence goes on along the minus strand of JAGFMF010011406.1, from coordinate 8,545,846 downwards.
CAATCCCCGGCCAAGGAGGGGACCCACATGGTGCAGCAGAACTCTCGAGACTGTCTCGCCCACTGTTCTCCTCAGCAGTGTATTTTGGTCTATCTGCCTGTCCTGCTCCCCGCTCTGTCTCTGGTGAATCTTCTCACCCCACCCCCCACCCACTCACTCCACCCCGCGTGGAATCCTGGACGCCAGCTCTTAGATGCATAAATAAATCTTTAAAAAAAATTTCTTCCAGAATATTCCTATTTGACTTCAGTTAGCTATTTAGAATTTAAATGTTAATAAATTGCCCTTATACAACTTCAGCACATTTGACAAAAACAGAATCGCATTCCAAAAAACAATGTAGATGGGGTAGAGGACGTTCACCATTCATGGCTTATGGATAGCATGTTCCTGGCCCACGGCAGGTGCTCCATAAATACCGCAGAGATGAGTAACTAAAGAGACACGGGCCCACTCAGTAGCTTGGAGAGCCATGGCTTTGAATATATCATTGATCACATTGGTTGCTGTCAGTTTACTAACAACGCAGAGAGGAACCAGACATGAACAAGATTTCTGTATATGTGAAAGGATACGATCTCTGGTTTTTTTTGAACTTTGTTTTTCTTGTCAAATAGTATCTATTGATGGCCACTTCTTGAACAACTCTAGGCAGAGTGAAAAAAGTTAAAAATTCCAGACTAAATCTTTTTCTACATTTTTCCCCCTCCGCCTTGAATACCTGATTCTGGGCCAGGGGGCTGTGAAGTTCAGACCTGGAACTGCTGCAATGATTGGCCCCAAAAGGGCTCTTTAAACTCTGTTTCTCCCTTCTGCCTCCAATCTTGGAAATAACTACCGCCTTCCAACTTCCACAACACTGCCCTCACCGCTGGTTAAGTGAGTGTTGTTTCTTAGTTACTGAACAAAGACCTGGTGACTAGAAAGACTCAGAATTTATTCTCTTCTGAGAGGAAATGAGGGGACTAAACAAAAATACATGGCTCTTCTTCCCACTCTCCCACACCGCAAGTTCCTGGGGGGCAGGCACCCACTTGCTGTCCTCACATCAGCGCAATGCCAACCACATCGTGCGCAAGTCAAATAACAGATTGCATGCATAAACAGCATGGGCACTCTCTTGCCCTGTGTGAACTGAGAACTCATAGGTAAAATAGGAGAATTGGATAAAATTGCTTTCCTTAGCAAAGAACAAAGAAAGGAAAAGAGGGACAGTCCAGTAGTTGGGAATCTTGATGAATGATGGAAATAGTCTAATTCCTTTTTGGCATCTGTCGTAACCAACAGATGCCATGGGAAAGGGTGGCACAGCTCCTGAGGCTGAGTCAGAAAAGGTCACACTGCTTGGTTCCCTTAGTGTGCTCACATTGGGGAAGTCTGCCCCTACCACCATGAAAGAAATCCACTTGGGGATGACCATGCTGAGAAGTGACACATAGGCCTCTGGGCAGCTGCAGATGCAGTTAACTGGCAACCATGTGTGAGGCAACCATAGACATCCAGCTCAGTTTAGTCTTCAGGTGATTGCATCCCCACAGCCATCTGATAGGAACTACAGCTCTATTCACATCAAGATATGGAAACCGCCCAAGTTCCCAATGACTGGTGACTGGATAAAGAAGATGTGGTGTGTGTGTGTGTGTGTGTGTGTGTGTGTATACACATATATATACGTGTATATATATATATATGCACAACAGAATACTACTCAACCATGAAAAAAAGGATGAAATTTTGCCACTTGTGAAAATTTGGATGGACCTTAACAGGATCATGTAGACTAAAATAAGTCAGAAAAACAGAGGCAAACACCATATGCTTTCATAGATTTGTGGAAACAAAGCAGATGAACAAACAAAAAAACCCAAAACCAAACAACCCTTTGATTGTGACAGTAGAATGGTGGTCACCAAAAAGTAAGAGGGTGGTATTGGAGCAAGTCGAGGGGCTCGGCTGGTTGGTGGTGTACGGTGACTGGACATTTGCAGGTGGACATAGTATGGTGTACATGGTTACAAGTGAGAAGGTGTATGCCTGAAACCTATAGAGCATTTGAAGACTGCTACTCCCTGAACAACATTTTATAAACAAAATTTTAAAAATGAAAAGCATATTTAAAAAAATATTGCTAAACTCTTTCTAAATCTGACTCACAAAGTCATGAGCAAAAGCAAATGGTCATTTTAAACCACTACATATTAGGGCGTTTTATTACACAGTAGTAAGCCAATTAATGAACCAATTGCCTCTGGGGATTTCTATGTAGGAAGTCCTTGAATTTTTCTCCCTGTTCCTGAGGTGGACAGTGGCGCCTTCTGCCAATTTTCAGACCAAGTATATCTGAGAGCATACATGCATACCATTCACCAGGAAGTCTTAGTCCATAAACAAAAACAACATCCAAAGCTTGCACGTGTAGAATCCACCAAAATATAAAAGCACAAAGGAGTTCTGGAATGGAAATAGTCACTGCTTAATTAAGGCAAGAAATGTAAAACCTGTCTAAGATCACAGTCATAAAAATAATTATTAGATGCATCTACAAAGTGTTGTTTCTTAGTTACTGAACAAAGACTTGGTTACTAGAAAGACTCAAATTATTCTCCTCGGAAAGGAAATGAGGGAAATAAACATTCACAGAAACATCTTGTGACTGAAGCCAGCTCTGCCCCCACGTAGGGATGCAATGCTGACTTCATCCCCTACAGCATCCCCATGACTAATCTCTGACAATTAGTCCAAACTTGCAAATATCCTCTCCAGCCAAGGCAACAGTAGGAAACCTTTCCATATGGCCAAATCTTTCCATAGTCAGGAGGGCTGGCAGGAGTCATAAATTAGACCTTTTACTTGCACAAAAGGAAAGAATTGCACATGTGACCTTTTGTTCTTCGTTGCTTTGTTCTCTCCCCATCAGAAACGTGCCCCAACCACGTGCAGTTAGGAGGTGGCTTCTAGAGGCTGAGCCCTTCCTTGTCTGCCCTTTTCTGTCCAACCCTCCATCATTCTGCATGTTTGGGAAGGATTAGTCTAGCCTGGCACGAGGGGCACTTAAAAGAGAACTAAACTGTCATCCCATACCTGTCCTTGCAGGCCAGCAGGCTGGGACCAGAACTGCCCAAGGCAAAGATCACATGAGGCACTTTTGCTTGCTGGGAATGACTCCTGCTCAGTGAGTAGCTCCCTGTGGATGTCCCCAGGAGTGAGGACTGAAGACTCTAGGCCCTGCTTGTACAATCCCCTTACAAAGAGCCTTTAGTGATCCAGGGAGTCAGCGGCTTACAAACTGTGCTCTGGAAAGTGACCATGGACACACAGAAGATGGTGGGCAAGGGAATGAGATGAATGGAGCTAAGAACCACCGAAATGTCTCATCTTTTTTTTTTTTTTCATATATTCACATATTTGATGAGAAATGTTTCACTTATAGAAGAAAAGCGTTGTCCCCAAAAATTGTTTGGAAATCACTGCAGAATAAAAAGAGGTTGAGGGGCCTCCCTGGTGGCGCAGTGGGTTAAGCAACGCACTATGAAGCAAACCACAGTCACTGCAGCATCAGTTAGATCTCTGCTGCCAGCCAGAGAGGGGATCCACATGGCATGGCAGACCTCTCCTGCCTCACCTGCTGCTCCCCTCAGCAGTGTATTTCACTCAGTCTGCCTGTTCTGCTCCCCAATCTGTCTCTGGTGAATCCTCTCACCTCCCACACCTCTGACCTGTACCCCAGCTCTTATATGCATAAATAAATAAATCTTGAAGAAAAAAAAAGAGTATGAGCTGTGAAATCAGAAAGCTGTAAACTTAAATCTCTGTTCTCTGTTCTACCCATTACTTAAACTCACTGAATCTCTTTGATTTCAATTCTTCTCTAAAATGGGGGCAATGATACCAAACTTATAGGCACAGTGTGGACTGGGTAAGATTGTGTGATCAGAAAGTCAGACATACAGTTCCTCAATAAATAACAGTTGGGACTTCAAAAGGGTCAATGAATGTTATCTTCTTTTTCTCTGCCTAAAAACATTCAAGAATCAGACAGATTTTTTTAAAAAAAGCAGCAAGTTGTTTGGAGAGTGAGATTTAGCTCTGCGGGAACAGAAGAAAAATTAATACTATATCCTAGAATGAGGATTAATACTCTATCCTACCTTCTCAATGACAGATAGAGCTGGAAATTTACCAGTCACCAGGGCAGGAAGAACTTCTCTTGTATGATTATCAACATAGAGTCTCTCTACAGAAAGCAAGGTTCCAAAATGTAAGTAGGAGCGGCCTATTGTTACATAGACTCAGTTATTACTCTTAAACTCATGAACAGGAACTCAATCCATCATACAGTTATATGTGTTGTTCACTGAACAACTGTGGATGCTACCATTTATATGTATTCTGATTTGCCTTCTAACAATAAATTCGTCAGTTTCCATAGGTCACACTGATTTCTAAAAAGTTCTTAAAAATTTTTTTTGAGAGCAAACAAAGAATACAATATCCACTGGAAAAGTATCAAAAGAGAAATTTCATCACATCTCATCTTGGCCAACCTTGACAAATAGTGTTTTGTGAAATGACAAATGGATGAATTATTGTCAAAATGGACAATGCTGCTTAGTGTCTGAGAAACATACACGAATGACAAGTTACCATTGGTTTCTTCATCTGAGATGACTTCCCCAGGACTTCACACACCTGCTGAGTCTGATGACATATTTGTTATCCAGGTCATTTTTGGAGTAATTCTACAGGTAACTTACTACATGGTCATAGTGGTATTAGTTGGTGCATTTACTTCTGTGGTCACACAAAGACTTACTCTGTTCCCTGACTCAGAGTACCTCTACCCAGCCCCACAGTGTAGCTGAGCTGGCAGTATGCAGATAAAAAAAGGCTTTCAAAAATGTCCTCAGTTCTTTTAACATGAAGGCTAATCTTGGGAGAGTACAAACAGCTCACCCTAATGTCACAGTGTGTGATGTGTACATGCCCTACTGAGACGAAAATTTCAACTTATTGTGAAGAGAAGCATTTCCCCATCTCTCTTGAATACATTCAGTTTAACTAATATTAACACTAGTCTTTAGTTTCCAGAAATACTTGGAAAGAGTACAAAAGAGTGGTTTTGGTTTTTGGTTTTGTTCTCTTTCAAACCTTCTTCCTAGCTTTTTGCTGGAAAGATTTTTCTCATATTTAGCTACATGAACTGAAGAAAAGAATGGTCTTACTTGTGGGATACCAGTAAGAAAAAATAACTACAAATTGGTAAAACAGCAAGCCCTTAGAGGAAAATGAGTACTTCTGAGGTTTAAAGGATTGCAGAGGTTTAAAGGATTGGAGGTAGTTCTCTGTAGCTATAGAATGTCTCTGAATCTTTTTTTTTCTCTTTGCTTTTTTTTTTTCTTTCTAGGTATAGTACCCATAGAGTTTCCAGCACCAATTCACCTGTCCCGGTCTTGATCCCAATCTCTCCCTCTTCCCTGCAGATGACTCTGACTTGTAGTTGTCTGTTTATTTTTTTGTTGTTGTGGTGGTGGTGGTTTGGTTACTTTTTTCCCTTGATCCCTATAGTCCTCCTATAGGTGAAACTATTTTTCTGGTATTTTTCTTTTTCCTTCTGACTTATTTCACTGAGCATAATCCCTTCAAGCTCCATCCATATTTCTGTGAATGGCTCTAGTTTATCTTTTTTGATTGCTGAATAGTATTCCATTCCATTTACACATTCCATTGTGTATATATGCCATATCTTCTTGATCCAGTCATCTATTTTGGGGCATTTGGATTGTGTCCATATCTTACCTATTGTAAATAGTGCTACAATAAACAGAAAGGTGCAGGTATCCTTTTGAATTAATGTTTTTGTGTTCTTTGGATAGATTCCTAAGAGTAGAATTGCTGAGTCATATGGTAGCTCCATTTTTAGCAGACTGAGGAACTTCCATACAGCTTTCCATAGAAGTTGGACCAGTTTGCATTCCCACCAGCAATGTAGGAGAGTCCCTTTTTAACCACATCCTTGCCAACATTTGTAGTTGTTAGTTTTTTTAATATGTACCATTCTTACTGGTGTCGGGTCTCTGAATTTTTTTTTTTTTTACCATCCTAAACTCCATGGATTTGAACAAGAAACAAAATATAGCACTAGTTAGCATCTGGGGGAGATTTTACTGGGTTAAGTGCCTTCAGTATAAGTGCCTTTCAGTATTCCTTACCATACCTTTATGAAGTCAGGTTTTTATAATTCCTGTTTATAGATAAACAACAACAACAACAACAGATTAACCTGTGAATCGACATAGCACCAGTAGCTTCGGGAGCTGTACTTGGATGCAGTCATCCTGACTCCTGAGACTGAGAATATGTAGCAAGGATTGTTGCTCTTAAAAACATTCAAACACACATACATTGTGTTATATTTGTGCTGATTTTTCTATAGAAATGTCACTCTGGTTTCAACTGGAGTTGAACAGAACTGTGTTGGGAATTCTCTTCCTTATTACTAGGAGCAAAGATTTCCCAAATTTATGGAACAAATCTGATTACAAAGGTACATCCAGGCAAGGAGCTCTGTGAAAGATTACTTCATCTTGGGGACAAGTCATGGATTATGAGTGATAGCACAATAGCTTTTGCATTAGATGGATCAATTTTTATTAAAAATGGAAATTCCACATTATTAAGTTATCCCATTTCTGGGCATTTACCCAGAGAATACAAAAACACTAATTTGAAGGGATACATGAACCCTTGCAACATTATATATAATAGCCAAGAGCTGGATAAACCGAGTCCATCAACAAATAACTGCATAAAGAAAGCATGGTAACATGCACACTAAGGAATACTACCCAGAAAAAAATATGAAATCTTGATATCTACAAAACCTGGGTCAACCTAGAGGCTATTATACTTAGTGAAATAAGTCAGATGGAGAAAGACAAACACATATGATTTCACTCATATGTAGCATATAGAGAAACAAACAAATGAAAGAACGAAATAAAATGAAAATAAACTTACAGCCTGTAAAACCAAATAAGTGGTTTCCAGAAAATGAGGATGAGGGAATTGAATAACAAGGGTCAATTATATGGTGCAGGATGGAACTGAATTTTTAGTGGTGAAGGTAATATAGTATATCCAGATGCTGGTTTATAGTGATCACACCTGAGACTTATATAATGTTAAACTACAATGTTACTTCAATTAAAAAATATTTTTAAAATAGTCTCTACATTGTTGTACTGAAAGCAACCCATTTCTGTACTCTTCCTCCAATTCAAAGCTGGGGAGCTAGTTTATACAGTCAGGGTTGGGATAAAACCCTAAATTCAATTTAAAATGCAAAATACCCAAGGAGAATAGAAATACTTCCTAATAGTACTGATACTAATATGCATGAAGCATCTGAGAATAAAAGAATAAAATAAAAATTGGACAAATTTATATGAAAATTAAAAGATGAGGAATACTCTTGAAATTTCTTAATTTTTATTAAAGCCATTTATTCCCCCAAAGAAGCTAGTATGCTTGGCTAAGAAAGTCTATTGGAATAATTTTATATTGCATTGGATTGGTTTTCTGGTTAAGTTTTCAAGACAACAATAAATATTTAACATAAAATAACAAGCTTTGGAACATCTAGTCCCAGGGTTCAGCTGGCCAGCATCTTTTAGTTCCTGGAATACAGGCTTTCTAAATAAACCTCAGCTATAGATTATCCATTACTTCATCAGAAACAATCTTCCCACTCATGGTTAGGGAAGAGGTGAGACTGACATTGGAAACAATGTAGGAAGCATTTTGTGGGCAATCCAAGGCCATAGCTCTGTCTCGTGTCCCATTAAAATACAAAGCATTTCCAGGGCTACAGGGAACTCAAAGAATTCTTTGTTTGGCTCCACTAAGAATCAGGCTTGGATTATCCAAGAGTTACCTATGAAGCTGATTCTATGTACTATGTATTAATGCCAGTCATCACCATTATCCTTCAAAACTCAATGAACTCTTAAGCACAATGGTAGGGGCTGGTGTGTATCACAGGGAAACTGAGGATATGAGCACTTTCATCTCAAGACAGATCATAACTGAAAGCATCATTTGACAGTTAATATATAATGGTCAAAAAAAAATTCAGTGGTTCAAATGGAGAAATTCTAGGGACTGGGGAGGCAACTAAGTCTAAAAGGAAGGAAGGAAGGACTTTGGGAAAGGTAGAAAAAAGTAACGGCTTTCAAAGTCTAGATGTTCTAAATGGCCAACAGGCACATGATAAAATGCTCAACATCCCTCATTATCAGGGAAATGCAAATTAAAACCAAACTGAGATACCACCTTACACCGGTAAGAATGGCACATATCAAAAAAAACCAACAACAATGAATGTTGGTGAAGATGTGGAGAAAAGGGAACACTACTACACTGCTGGTGGGAATGCAAGTTAATTCAACCACTGTGGAAAGCCGTATGGATGTTCCTCAGTCTACTGAAAATAGAGCTACCATATGACCCAGTAATACCACTCCTAGGGAACTACCCAAAGAACACAAAGACACCATTTCAAAAGAGCACCTGTACCCCTGTGTTTATTACAGCACCACTTATAATTGGTAAGACCTGGAAACAACCCAAATGCCCAAAAATAGATGACTAGATGAAGAAGATGTGATACATATACACAATGGAATACTATTCAGCAATCAAAAATGATAAACTTTGACATTTGTAGAAACATGGATGGAACTAGAAGGAATTATGCTCAATGAAATAAGTCAAAAGGCAAGAGAAAAATATCAGATGGTTTCACTAGTAGGAGGAATATAAAGAAACAAACAGTCAAAAAACCAGGCTCAAGGAAAAGAACAACAACAATCAAAAAGAAAACACAACAAGAACAAAAAGACAAAGACAATTCAAAGGTACTTTGGCGGGGGGGAGGGACTGGGATGAAGTCAAAAAGAGCACAAGGGACTGAGGTGACTGTGCACTGGTAAAATGGTAATGGGAACTCCGTGGGGACAACAGATGATGTATAAATAAATTAATTTAATAAATAAAAAGTCTAGATGTTCTATCTAGAATATGGTTAAAACACTGGCAAAGTTTTAATTAACAAACTCATTTGTGAGAATTCATTGCACACGATAGTAATTATTTGTGTACTTTACTGATTTTAATGTTATACTTTAAGTTTTTTAACTTTAATTTAGACATAGTAAAGGAAATCATGCAGTTGAAAATCCATGTATACAACTCTGACTCCCAAAAATCTTAACTACTAATAGGCTTCCCTTGTCTGGAAGCCATACTGACAGAATAAACAATTGATTAACACATATTTTGTATATTATATGCATTAGATACTATGTGATTATGATAAAGTAAGCAAAAGAAAAGAAAATGTTATTTAGAAAATTATAAGGAAGATAATATATAGTTCTGTACTGTAAATTTATCAGCATCACAAGTTTATGTTATCCCTTTGCAAGAAAATTCAATAAATAAGTGGACCCATTCACTGAACTTGTGTTGAAGGGGCAACTGTATTGAACATGCCACTTCAAATTACATGTGCCCTTTTCACACTCTTGCCAAAATACTTTTCACCTTCTGTATTGGTCTGGTTCTCTTATAGCCAAGGGACAGAAACAATTCAAACTATCTTTAGCAAAAGAGAAAATCTGATAACCTTCTATAACTAGAAAAGTCAACTGGATGTGATCTCAGTTAGAAGTGGATCTAAAATTCCATTTGGACCTTGTCATTACTCATCATCGAGCATGTTTCTCTCTGTTCCCTACTATTTCCCAACATCTAGACCAGTAATTGACACTTGGAAACGATGCAATAAAATATAAATTTTCAATGAGATAAATGAATGTCTAAGCTCTTCCCTGTTCTCAGGCTTCTTCCATTCAGTTACTCACAGTCAAGCCTTGTGTTCTAAAACCAAGCAATTGACCCGGAAGCATCTGTCTCCAGTACGTTTCTGTGTCTTATAGATCCATACCTGTATCTATATCCAACCTCCCAGGAAATGGTTTTTATTGCTGGAGTTTTATAACACCCCCTTTGACTAATGAGCCAGCGAAGCTTATAGGACACACAGTGACTGAGCAGTGTCGGTTCACATGACTCCTATACCAAAGCGATGTGATTGGCAGTATTACATACATGAATAGATAGCCATGAAGAAAAAAATTGCCAAGAGAGCAGGGGATGCTATTTGCAGAAAAAGGAAAGAAGGCACTCTGGGCCCGTAAAAATCACTGAAATGCATGAATTGAGATTCACGGTCCTAAGGGCCTGTGCAGTGAGAAAATTACTGCAATATAAATTGAATCCTATAGTTGAAGGTTTATAGACCTAATATAAAGAATTGATCCCACAGATTTTCCTATGATACCTACAAAATTCTAGTACTTCTCCAAATGCTATGACATTTTTAGCAGCTTTGTGGAGGTATAACTGCCAAATAACAAACAATATATGTTTAAAATGTATAGTTGGATAAACCTTTAAGTACAAATGCTCTGAGACCATCACCACAGTTCAGATAATACACCTATTATGCCACAAATGTTTCCCCGTGCCCTTGAGTCATTCCTTCACACTTGCCCACCACCCATAGCAGCTTGTCAATTTGTACACCAAAATCATGCTGAGATTTTTATTCTGACTGCACTGAATCTGCATCGATTTGAGGAGAACTGAAAACTGATCAATATTAGTCTTCTAACCTATGAGTGTATTATATCTCTAATTAGATACTTAATTTCTTTCAAGAACTTTTGTGAGTTTTAGTGTATAAGTCTTGAACAACTTTTGCCATACTTATTTTTATATTTTGATACTATTTTAAATTGTACTGGTTTCTCATGTCAATCTCCAATTGTTACTGCAAGTATATAGAAATAGAGTTAATTTTTTAATGGTGTTGCTGAACTCACATTAATTCTAGTAGCATTTTTATATACTTCACCAGATTTTATACAGAGTTAATAATCTTCTCTGTAAGAAAAGTTTTATATCTTCCGTTCCAAATAGATGCCTTTTATTTATTGCTATTGTCTTAATGTACTGACTAAACCTGTTCATTTTTGCTTCATGGATTTTGAAGTTCTGTTACCAGGTTCATAAACATAAGGATTATGTCCTCTTGATAAATTGACCCCTTTATCATGATGAAATGACCCTCTTTATCCTTGGTAATATTTTTTGCTCTAAAGTCTACTCTGTCTGATATAAATATAGCCATTCCAGCTTTCTTTTGATTAATGTTAGCATTCATCACTTTTTTTAGGCCACAGGAAAATGTCTAAGCCAAAGCAGCTACATCAAAACTATTTGATCAAAATGTCATATACATAGATCATATTAATATTCCTGCCTTAAAGATGAGTAAACTGAATGCAATGTACTTCTCCAAGCTCATGTAACTGGTATGTGATTGAGCTGGGCCTTCCACCCACATCTTCTGGTTCAAAACACCAGTCTCTTGCAATGACACATTGCAGCCTGTAGAGTTTCTTTCCCAATTTAATGCTTCCTTTTAGCTTAAGGGGAAAAATTGAAGGTTATTGCAACTATATACATGTCATATTTCTTCCTAAGTGTCACCATTGAGTACAACTGGGAATTCAATTTCTCTTTGTAATGGAAGTTCCCAGAGTGTAAAACAAGGAAAGAACACATACAATTCTTCAAGCAGAGCTTTTTTTGTTTCCCTTATAAATCAGCATGCAAAATCCCAAAGGAATATTATGACTTTAATACATATGGAAATCAGATTGGCTTCTGCCATTGTAAATGAAGTGGGTATCTTGATAGCCTGTATTGTTTCCTCTACATGTGGTTCCAGCTATACTGTCAGCCAATAGCACCACCTCAGTAGGTCCAAAGAGTGTCTTTCTAAAATCATTGTCCTAAGAGCTGCTGTAGCTAGACCCACCATCCTCCAAATCACCAGCCTTTTAATGTGCCCTGTGGACCTTAGGCAAAGGGATAAAGAAACATTGTCTTTCACACTTCATTTCAGCTGGGAATCAGGAATTGTATGGAGCCTTTGAGTGGACGCCTTTGTATTTTCATCCAAAAAATATTTGCACACCTATTATGTGCCAGCATTGTGCTAGGCATTGGGGATATGCTAATAAGAAAAACAATTCCTATCCTCATGCAGGTGAAGAATGATTAGGTAGAGAAACAGGCATTAAACAAATACTGCCATTATGTAAGTAACTCAAATGCCACTGTCCCCACAAACCTCTCTTTTGGTCTCCTGCTAACCTTGATACAGGAGACAACATCTCTCTTCTTTCCTATAATAGCCAATCTACTCTGCATCAAAAGCATTAATGAACATAAGATGTTGAACAAATATGTTGACCAAGATTCTTTTTTTAAAATTTTATTTATTTTTTTAAAGATTTATTTATTTATGCACACAAGAGCTGGGGCACAGGTCAGAGTTGCGGGAGGTGAGAGGATTCACCAGAGACAGAGCGGGGAGCAGAACAAGCAGACTGACTGAAACACATTGCTGAGGGGAGCAGTGGGCGAGGCAGGAGAGGTCTGCTGCGCCATGTGGGTCCCCTCCCTGGCCAGGGGCAGGGATTGAACTCGTGCTGCAGTGGCTACGATTTGCTTCATAGCGCGTTACTTAACCCACTGCACCACCAGTGAGGCCCTTGACCAAGACTCTTTATAAGACATGGAGGAAGGTGTTTGTTTTCCATTGTTACACCCCTAGGCAAAATACTCAAAATCCTCTTAGGGAGAATCTGATCCCCAACTTGGGTTCTTCTCTTTCCTCTGTCTCAGCACTCCTTGTATCTACTTCTTCCTGTTTTACTCCCCTGAAACTTTGGTTTTGCTGCCCACAGCCCCCACCCCATGGTGGTAAGCAGTTCATTTCTGCCTCTGGTCTGGCTCCAACCCTGCTGCAGTGTCTCAGGGCTCAGCAAGACAATGTTCTGCAGTGCCTGGAACCCACCTCCTCAGAAGAGAGTTTGGGTATTGAGGTGGAGTGGATGCAACGTCAAAAGCTCACTGCTACACTTAAATAGGCAGTAATTATAATTGTGATAATTTGCTAAAGGGAGAAATACAGTTGTTAGGAGATCGAGTGAGAGGCCAGCCAGTGCATTGGCCAAGAGCAGCTGCCAGCCATGCCGCATCCCGGCCTCCTAAGTCGGTCTGCATGTAATTAGGAACAGCCACAATTGCCATCTGAATAATTCTCTGGGATAGTTTCTTCCTGAATGACTCGATTCACATGGGATAAGAAACTGTCTCTCCACTAGGAAGTGGAATAAAACAACTGACTCACATTTCACACTGCTGTTTTTGCCAAGGGTGGATGAGAATGTCTGTTACTCACATGTGGGTTACAGCTGAATCTGCTTCGGATGACGGACTGATCTGGCTGGAAGTTAAAATCTAGGTACCGGGGAGTCGAGGGAGGCAGTCTGAGTAAGTCCTTGGACTCTCAATTCCAGTCATGTTCTGGTGTGTGACCCTCCTCCGCCTGGTGGCCTGGGCCCATCCCCGAAGGACTGACGGGGTCCTCCCAATTCAGAAGTTCTCTCCCACTGAGCTTCCTCCTCTCGGGGTGTCTGCTGGAGGAGGCACATTCCACATGTCCTCTGAACATGTATGATCTCCTAGACCTGGAGCATGGAGCATGAGGCTTCGGGGCCAGCAGTGATGCCACTTGTACACATTCCAGAAGTCAGTGTTGAGAGCACATGGCAGAGATCAAGCCCAGGGAGGACCCTGGAGGCAAATCTGACCACCATGGCTGAAAGTAAGAACAATCCCCAGGCTGAGATTGTTTCGATCAAGGTGTTTCCTAGGGCTGTAGTCATTTTAGGGCTCAAATGTGGGGCACCCTCTTCCAAGTTCACTCACTTGCCTGCAGGCCGGCCTCAGGTTTGCCTCAAGTTCTCCTTGGCTACTTACTAAAAATTTAAGTTGCTACCACCTGGGCTATTCATAACATGGCAATGTGCTTTCCCAAAACAGAGAGGAGCTATTGAGAGAGGCAGAGAAAGGAGAGCAAGATGGACATCAGAACCAACAAGAGGGTAGCCATTATTGGCATCTAGTCTGTAGAGACCCAAGATGCTGCTATAGCATCCTTCAATGCACAGACACCCTTTTCCCCTTACTCTGAAAACACTACACCACACAAAGAATTATTTGTCCAAAAAGTGTGAGGTGGAGAAACCCTGAATAGAGTGATGAATGTTTGCAAAGAATGTTCTTCCAATCCTGCAACTTTATCAGGCAACAGTCACAGTGTCTCCATTTTATTGCTGAGAGCAGGGAAGTTTAAAAAAGTTAAATTAATTGCTCCAAAGTATATAGCAAACAAGTAGAGGAGTTGGATTTGAATCCAGGTGGTCCTATTCCATTGCTAGGCTCTTACACAAAAGCAGAGAGAGGTAAAAGAGAGAAAAAGACCTGGGAGAGGGGAAGGGAACAATGCCCTCTCTACCAGAAAATGATCCAGGCTCTTGTCATTCATTTAAAATTTGCAGTGAGGCAAGAACATGAACCTGAGCAGACTCTGTTCTCTGGGAAAGGACAGCTTGGCAAGATCCTGGTTTGCGTCAGAATTGAGTTGGAGCTGTGGATCTCTGTAGTCCTGGGAACCCGCAGTTCCCCCATTGACGGTGCCCTCCCCCTCTGCTTGGAGGCCCAGGTGTGCCTCCAGATGAATCACCAGTGACTGCTGAGAGAGCCACACCAGGCTCTCTGCCACTGCTTTCAGTATGGGGGGGGCTGGCTTCTTTCACATCCAGGCACATGCTACCAGTAAGATCACATTGTGAAACCATCTGATAAATACATTTTTACATTCTCTAGCATTTCTATCTGATTGTCTATTCCTCAGCCACTCCCTTTTTACGACTTCAGGACTTATTTCCTCCTGACCATCTCAGTCAGTATGTGAATATTCCACATTCCAAATGATCATTGAATTAAATTAAAATTTACCAGGTTTGTCATCATTGAGAAAGTCCACAGTTCTTAAAGTTTTACATAAAGCAAAAATGTGTCGAGGGGGAAATTGTTTTCTCCCCCTTGGAGCTGCAAGAATAGATGAAGCTTTCATTAGCTGAGAATTTATAGGTCCGTGCCTACTGCGGATTCAAAGGGCACACATTCTTTGGCTAAATATGACCTTGGCATCCAGCCAACCTTGTAGGCGTGTTGGTTCACAGTGCAGTCCGTGGTTGAGTGACTAAAGTCATCCTCTTGCTCTTCCCCTGACCTAAACTGGGGGTGGGGGGGGGAGGAAGGAAGGGAGAAGAGGGCAGAATTGGTCACTGGGGTCCTTTGAACACCAACTGCGAGGTTGACAGCCTCTGCATCCTACTAACAGACAGATTTCAGAAATGGCAGCTACTACTTAACAAAAGTGCACAGGGTCTTTCAAAATCAACAGATAGGGCTTCCCTGATGGCATAGGGGTTAAGTCTTAGCACTATCAATCTATCGTCAGCCACTGCAGCCTGAGTTCAACCCCTGGCCAGGGAGCTGATCCTAATGGCGCAGCAGATCCCTCCTATCTCCCATGCTGCTCCCCTCAGCAATGTATCTCAGTAAATCCGCCTGTTCTGCTGTCTCTGGTGAATTCTCTCACACACAACCCCCCATACCTCTGACCTACACCCTAGTTCTTGTATGCATAAATAAAATAAATCTTTTTTTAAAAATCAACAGAAAAACTCACAAAGCAAACCCATAGAGAAAGAACAACAGATCAGGTTACACCTGGTAACCTGTCCTTCTGCCAAGTTATTTCTGATTTCTGACTTACTAGCTTTAGTTCTCAGATTCAGGTGACCAATAACAGGATTTTGCTTGGCAAGAATTTTTCATTCAGAATTATCTTGTTTTTTCCTTCAAATCTATTTGTTACCTTAGTGTGTTACCTTTGTGTGATATATACAAATCATTACTTACATTATTCATTTTTATACCTTCATTCTACTCCATTTTATTTAAAAATTCTTTTTGTTGCCCATTAAATTAATTTTTCAACCCACTAAAGGGACATGACCAGCAGTTTGAAAAATATTACATTACTTAAACTGTAGTTTAAAGAATAACAATTTAGCATTTTGATGAAATTCAAAGTATAACTAGATAACGGATTTAGTTAGCATTTTTCCAAGACTTTTTCTCCTGTATGATTGTAATGTTACTCATCCAGTTCTTTGGTGGAATTGTCATATACCCATAACTTCACAGTTTTCTCTTCCAGTTCTGGTGACTGGTTGTGAAAACTGAATAATTGTGTCAGACCTTTTATACATCCTTACACAGAATGTGTCTTGGGAGATCCTTTTGAAGTGTGAAGTGGCAAGACTGGATACATGGTGCCGGCTGGCCAGGGGCTGGGGGGTGGGGTGGGGTGGCAGGTGCCAGACATAAGGAATTCAGACTGGAGACAGCATGCCAAGAAGACAAGGGCTTTGCCAAATCCCCCACCAACAAAAAACAGGAAACCAGGTGAAAGTCAGGTAACATGGAAGCTGGAAGGGTCAAAAGTCAGGAGAGCAGAGCATAAGACAATTCAGAACTAATGGGCAAAAGTCCCAGGGCTCCTAGTCGTGTTCTTGTGGCCTTGGTTAGGAACAAGCTTTATTTTATTTTTAGGAACAAGCTTTAAACACTTAAAGAGGAATCTCCAAAATCTGTTAACCAGAGTATTGCACTAAAGTAGCCCTCAATTCACCCATAATTAATTCCATGAACTATTTTCCTTTAAGAATCTAATATTTATGAAAGTCGTACATTTCGCTTCACCTTTATTATATAATGACAAATGCCAGATCTTTTATTAATTCATCCATAAGTGTCAGCATGTATATAAAATGATTTTTAAAAAACAGAAACCAAAGTTCCATCATCACACCTATCATTTTTTAATAATGATTTTAAATAACATTCAAAATCCAATTAATATGTGCACATCCCTAATTGTCCTAAAATGCTTGTGTGCCTGTTTTTATATATTTATACTTTATATATTTTATGTTATATATTATATAAGTTATATAATATATAAATATATAATTTTATAAATATATAAAATTTAAAATACATATTTATATACTACTTATATATTTATATTTTGTCTATTCTTTTTAAAAAAAATTTATTTATGCATACAAGAGCTGGGGTACAGGCCAGAGTCGTGGGAGGTGAGCGGATTCACCAGAGACAGAGTGGGGAGCAGAACAGGCAGTCTGACGGAAACATACTGCCCAGGGCAGCAGTGGGCAAGGCAGGAGAGGTCTGCTGCACCATGTGGCCAAGGATCGAACTCGTGCTGCAGTGGCTGCGGTTTGCTTCATAGCGCGATGCCCACTATGCCACTGTGCCACCAGGGAGGCCCCTATTTTGTCTCTTCTAGTCAGGGTACAATAACTAGGGCTGAACATTGAAATTGGTTGATTTACCTCATAAAACACTTTTTATTTGTAAGTTTTCCTCATTTTTTTAGTAACAAGGTAAAACCGAAGACTTACTTACATAGTTTATACTTATTAAGTAATTATAATTACCATATAAGTTTTAATTATTCATAATTTCCAAGAAAATTTAAATTATTTATTTCAACTTTTCTGTTAGCTGAGAACTACAACTGCAGGTAAGCTCTGCATAGAGGGGTGAGGGAATTTGTTTCTAGTGATACAGTCCAAGCATGATGAAGAGTAACTGACTGGCCCCTATCACTCCCAACATCTCTCACATGAGAATCACTTCTTTATACTCTAAAAGGTCTCTTTTAAAACACCCTACGTCAAATCTCCTTATAGCTCACATTCCACGAACAGCAAATCTGTTCAGTTCTGATATTAATGTCTTCAGTTCTTTGCCAGCACAATGTTTATAAATGATGGCCCAGGGAACGTCAGGCCTGAGTCATCAAAGATTCAGCTCCATTCAGCAGATTTTCAGTGTTGAGTACATTTAGTTGTCTTCCAAATCTTAGGAAATTGATAACGCATGTGTTGATTGTTTTTTGCTTGCCATGGTACATACCAGGCTAGGATGCCAGTTTTTCTATTTCTAGAATTAATTTTCCTACATTCACTGGGATTAACTAACTTTCCCATCACTATTCAGTGATTAGTTCCTATCCCTCAAATATTATATACTCAATGGAATACTACTCTATTATTTACAAAAAAGATGACTAGTGTCTTTTGGACCATAATGGATGTATCTTGAGGGGATGTATCCATTCTGTTGTGCTGATGTGCAAAGAGAAATAAGTCATAAGGTGAAATCAGATACAGGATGGTTACACTTATTTGTGGTCTATACATAACCAAAGAAACACAAACTGGCAAAGCACAATAAAAATAATTCTTAGACTGTGAAAAACATATTAGTTACCAGCGGGAAAGTGGGGAGGGGAAAAAGAAAAGAGGAAGGAAGAGGATGGACATTGCCAGGCAGTTTGGTAGAGGGAACTGAAATGCCCTTGTGGAGGTGTGAAAATGTACCCTTCAAGCTATACAGATCTGTAAACAACTGGCAAATAAATAAAATTTGTGGGGGAAATTAAAAAATATATCGCATTTTTAAGATAATAGTATTTTAAAATCACAAATTTTAGGTTTTCTATAATCTTCTTTTCCCTTGGTCATTTTGCTATCCCTTTATTTTTGCTTGGATTTCTGGATGACCTAAGAACAAGAGCATGTGTCTAAGATAGACGTGCTCTGTGACAGCAACCCATAATAAGAAGTGGCCATACAGATTTTATTGAGTTATAATTTATATAACTTCATTTTAAGGGTACAATTCAAATAAGATCTGACAAATATATATACTAGTTAACCTTCACCACATTCAAGACAAATACTGAGCATTTTCACTACCCCAAAAATTCCCTTATATTTCTTTACAGTCATCCATTTTAGCCCCAGGCAACCATTGATGTGTTTTCTATCAATAAAGATTAATTATGCCTGTTCTAAAATTTCATATAAATGAAATCATATAGGATACACTCTTTTGTGCCAAGCTTCTTTAGTTCAGCTTAAGTTTTTAATTTCACCCCTGTTGTGTGTATAAATACTTTATGCTTTTTTAATTATTGAAAAACATTCACTTACATGGGTACACCATAATCTACTTATACATTCACCTTTTTATGAACACTGAATTGCTTCCAGATTTTTGCTATTTTGAATAAAGTTACTAAAACAAATGAATACATGTTTTTGTGTGAGCATATGCTTTCAGTTCTCTTGAGTAAATAATCAGGAGACGTATTGCTGGTAAGAGAATCAATACTTTTATAAGAAATTGCTAGTGTTTGCTAAAAAGGTTGTGTCATTTTACACTTCTATCAGTCACGCATGAGAATTCCAGATGCGCTAGATCACCACCATTTGCTGTTATCAATTTTCTTAATTATAATCATTCTAGTGTGTTTGTAAAAGAATCTCAGTATAGTTTTAATTTGCATTTCCCTGATGATGGAAGATATTTATTGAGCATGTTTACATGTGTTGTTGGCTTATTTGTGTATCTTTTATAAGTCATCCAAATCTCTTGCTAATTTTTAATGGGTTGATTATTATTGAGCTGAAAAAGTTCTTATAAATTCTAGGCTCTAGTATCATTCTCAATGGCGAAAAGCTAAAAGCCTTTCCCCTAAGATCTGGAACAAGACAAGGTTGTCCTCTTTCACCACTGCTCTTCAATATAACACTGGA
>JAGFMF010011406.1:8487752-8524676 GCA_019455555.1 Galemys pyrenaicus | reverse complement strand
CTGAGGTGATGGTGCACTGGTGAGATGGTGATGGGGAATACATGGGGATTACAAATAATGGCAAGTATATGTAAATTTTAAAATATTTTAATTAAAAAAAGGAAAAAAAAAGTTTTCAACCCAAAAAAATAAATAAATAAAAAATAAATTCTAGTCTCTTTATATATCTCTTTGTCAGATATGTGTATTACCAATTTTTTTCTCCCACTCTGTGGCTTGCCTTATTATTTTCATAATAAAATCTTTCAAATTTCAAAACTTTAAATTTTTTATGAAATGCAATGTATCATTTAAAATTTTTTTAGTTTGTTCTTTTCATGTCCAAGGTAAAAAAAAATTATCTACACTAAGATCAGAAAATTAATTTCCTATGTGTTCTGCTATATAATATAGTTTATATATTATATAATTTATTATACAATATAATAAAATTTTATCATTTTAATTTAGATATATAATCCATTTAAAATAAATACTCTTATGCAATGGTAGAAATTCATTTTGTCTATATGAATATTCTAATTGTTCCAGCACCATTTATTGAAAAAACTACTCTTTTTTCACCTTTATTGAGAATCAATATATGTGAGAATCTGTTTACAGAATCTTGATTATTTCATGCATGAAAATGTTTATTTTCATGCCAGTACCATGTGCTCTTGATTGCTGTAGCTTTGTAAATACGTACTGAGTTGGAGTAGTTTAAGTTCTCCAACTTTGTATTGTGTAAAAGAATTGGCAAATTCTAGTCCAATTTGCATTTCTACATAAATTTTAGAATCAAGAGTGGACAATTCAATGTTTCTAATAATAGAAAGGAATGAAATATGGATATATGTAAGGACAAATAATTATGCTAAGTGAGAGAAAGCAAGAAAAAGAGTATAAAAAATTTGACTGCATTTATATAAAATTCTAGAAAATGCAAAATAATCTATACTTACAGAAAGCAAGACAGTGGTTTTCTGGATATAATTCAGGGGGGTGGGGAGAGAGATTATTCAAGAGCACAAGAAAACCGTGGCTGCTCCAAAGTGATGTCTCTAAACTAATACATATGTGTATATATGAAGTATATATACTTCATTTTGGTGATGTCGTGGGTACACATAAGTTGTATCTTGCAAATTTTACATCTTTGATTCTCACAGTTCATTACATGCCAATTATATTCCAATAAGCTGATTTTAAAAGTCATTGCTTAAAAATGGAATCAAGAAAGGTTTCAAATAAAATTATTGAGAGTTTAATGACTTTTCAAAAGCAACATTAGAGACTAGAATATAATAAATACCTTCAAAAACCTATGTGAAACAATTTCCCCCAAATAATTTCCAACCTAAAACTCTATATGCCACTAGCAATAAAGCAAGAAGATAAAGTTTTTAGATATATCCACTTACACAAAATTAATTTATTTATGATTCATTCTTTCTCAAGAAGTCACTATACTTTCTACATCATTAAAAAAACAAATGAAGAAAAGGATTATCTGAGATTTGGAATTTCCTGGGATCTGACACAGGAGAAAGATTGGAGGAATTCTCTGGATGATTATAAAAAGAAACCCCAGAGTGATAGCAATGAGTATAGCATCCCAAAGAATAAGAGTTGAGAATAAACAGAAGCTCCAGGAAGCTTCATTTTTATTAAAATAAAATAAAATCCACAGAAGACTATCTGGTACATATTATGAGAGCTGGGCCCCAAGATGGCAGAATAAGAATTACCTGTGCTTATTTCCTTTATGATCACAGCAAATCTACACTTACATAAGGACATTGGAACCACCTTAGGTTGGTTTTCATTGACTCTTTTGTTCTTGACTATATCATGTTTCCTGCTTCCTTGAATATCTAGTCACTTTTTATTATGTATTATGTATTGTTTATGATAAATTATAGAATCTGGATCCTGTCATCTCTTATGAAAAAGATGGTTCATCTTTCACCTACTGTTCCAGTAGGCAGATCAATTTCTGGCTGATTACCTTGAACTTGTAACTGTTTCCCTTTTCAGTTTATTGAAGTGGATTTGCAGAAAACCCTTCATCTTTGCTTCTCATGGAAAACTAGTATATTTTAGATCAGATTGAACAGACCTTATTCTAAGCATGTCCCTCAATCCCAAAATGTGGCCTCTCTGGTCTCAAAATTGGATGCTTGAAGTATTAACAAGACATTAATAAGTGGATACAGTGTCTATCCACTCTAGCTAGGCAGGATCGCCAACATTTCCTAGTTCTGCTCACTCTTTGTTATTTCTGCTCCATTCTTACTTGTGCACTTGTTCTCTGGTAAGCCCTGTGTAGTCTTGTCTTACATATATGCAGCATATTCCTCAACCAAGAACACAGGAAGAACTCCCTCCAACACCTCCCAATTACTTTGCACATATTTTCCTCTCTGATGCATGCTTTGCCGATTTCACACAGTTCAAATAATCCCAAACTCTGATCTATGTTCTTTCACTCAGACTACTGTGTTCTGCTTAGATTCCAGCTCCCTATACCATGAATGAGAAAATATCTCCAGGCAAATAGCTATAATATGGAACTTATCTTATGACTTTCCCTCAGGGAACATCCTTTGCAGCATCTGTTTTACAGGATCTGATAATAGTTACTTCATATATTTTCTCACTTTTATGATTATGTACCACATGAGGAATAATCCAATAATTACTATAGTCCCAAAGCAGAAGCTAGTTATGATTGAGCCAAAGACCAAAACTGAAAACACTTATAAAATCTTTTGCATTTTCTACATTCAAGTTCCACTTCTATAATATTCCTATTTATAAAATATACCACAAATTTAAATGCTTTCAGCAATTAGTTTGATAGATTAAGCTTGCATTTGGACCAATATGGCCATTTGCAAGCACTGTACTGCTCTGAGACTGACTATTGAGGCTGACTGATTTAAGCCCTCCTCTCTCACCACTGCACACACAATACATGTGGGCCTTCGCTAACTGGATAGTTTACTGGGTCTGTGTTCACACCATAACTGGGGACTACAAAATTTGAGTCTATAAAAGACTACACCTACAATTTCACAATATCAAACAGCATACTATTTTTGTACAGTAGAATAGTCTAAGATCTATCTAATGTCAGGAAGAATAAACAAAAAGATAATACTTCCTCATTTTTGAAGAGCGAGTATCTTAAAAATTGGGCCTCTCACTAATTCTATTTTCATTCCCATATAAACTAAAATAAATTAATTGACTTGTCCAACATTGCATAGGTAGTTGTTGCCCGAATTCTGCAAGCCAAAGTCACCGTGAGTAGATCAGTCAGTTATGCCCTGTTAGAATGGCACCCCAGGCCAGTCCTGAGAATAGATGAATAACAGCGAATTATGAGGTATAATCTGAGCGCTGCAAAACCATTCACCCTGTAGTTTATCTCAGGACCCAATAGTTCAACATTAGTCATTCACTTCAGCTTAAGCCATTGGTGATCTATTAAAATGGAAATCTAATTATCTTATATTTATACAGTGATTTGCAACTTTCCAAATGTGTCTTCTATTTAATAAAACTATCTAGCATGTATTATAAACACTTTCTATGGAGTTGGGACTATTTTAAGTGTTTTGCAAATATTGATTATTTGTATCTACACATTCATTCTAAGAGAACGTACCATAGATATCTCCATTTTACATGTGCATAAGCTAAAGCATATAAAGATTAAATATCTCACCTGAGGTCATAATTAGAAAGTGGAAGTTAGGTTTTGAATAGAGTTTGACATTTTGTTTTTAACCATTAAGCTATTTTCTATAATACTTGATCCAATCAAAAATCCTACAAGAGAATAGGCATCATTAATTCACCTGCTATACATGAACTAATGGAGAACCAAAGTTTAATGACTTGTCCAAGATTTCCCAACTAAGTATTAGTCAATTCTTGACTAATTCTGGAAATCAAGACTTCTGCCAATTCTTTCTGATATATTAAGCCCAAAAGATTACTAGTTAAATCCTTTTCAGGGAAAAGAGAAATTAGGACAATAACAGTTCCCTTTTGATGAGAACTAGGTATGATATTCTGAGAAGCTAAAAAAACACCTTGAGAATATTTGAACCCCTAGATGGTGACAGGAAATAATTTCATTCTAAAAATATGTAATGATTCCCTATGTTCTCAGTGTAGGTATATATCTAAGAAAAACAAACAAATAAAAATTTCTGTTTTCACAGAATTTTCAGTCTAGTAGAATATACTAGGTAAAAAATAATCATATTGAAAGTAAAAGTATGAAAAAAGGAAAACTGAGAGTGAATTCAGGTACTTTTTGAACCTACTTTTTCATCAGTAACTCACTTATTTCCCACGTTTCTTCCAGGAAACAACCTACTGATATGTAAAATGAGATTTCAATATATAATGTCAAACTTGATGCTGGTGATATCTCCACAAATCATCAAAGGAAAAGTCCCCCCAAATAATAAGATGGCATCAGGGGGAGCTGGGCAGTCCATTTTTATAGCAAGTTAGCATACATAAAATCTTTGAGAAAGTTGCCCTGTCTGAAACAACAGAGGGTCACAATGTAACAATAAAATCTAAAATTCTTTTCAAAAATCTTCTTTTAGGTTATCAGAGGTTCTACTGTTAGAAAGCGAAAGCTCTAGCAAGAATAGGTGGAGAACATTGACGGGGAGGAAGGCTGAGAACTCTCTCCAGTGCTGTGCAAGCCACCTTCACCATCATCACTTAAAAGAGGTCTAGATTCTCCAGTTCTTTACTTGGATTTACTTTAACAAACTCATCAGAATTGACAAGGGACGAATTCTTAGTTCAGAGTAGAAAACCCTCTGCTTTAATTCTTTAGCCTGAGTTGCTAGGCAGCAGCAATTCCCACGCTGAGGGAGCCAGCATTTGCTTTCATCAGCAGCTGTCAATCATGCCCAGCAGGCAAGAGCCTCCATGAAAAGCTTACTTTTCTCTACTCTCTTGTTGGCCCTATCCACACCAATTTTTTTGGATCTCTCCAGGGCCAGACTTGACTTTCAGGAATCAGTGATTCCCTATACCACTTTATTCCGAAGGCTCAGGAAGGTGTTCCCCTTTGCTCAAATAATGCCGTTGCTCAAGCAAGACAGAATGAAAACCAGATTTCACTCTTGAGACCAAAGACTACTTTACATTAAACGCAAGTCTAGTCCTGTCATTAGCAGGTTTGGATGAATGATTTGTATTAAATTGCTTTAATTTAAAGCTGGGTGGAAGAGGGAGCAAATGAGTAGAAGAGTTTGGCAAAGAAGGGAGGAGTAGGAAAAAAACATTCCAAGTGAAAAGCTAGGTCCACTGATGACAAATGCCAACTCCTTGATTTCCTCAAGGGATGGATTTATACTTGGCAACTAAGCCATGGGCTCTCCACTAAGGAGAGCCTGAGCAACCTGCTGCCCAACCATGTAACTCAGGAATGAGAACTGAAGGCCAAGATAGGGGTGAATATGAGGTATGCTACCAAGAGCCCTCTCCAGGAATGATGGACCAATTATTTCCAGCTGCCGGGACAGCTACTATCACTTCATCCTTAGCTGTGAATACTCTCTATGGGGATTCCCTCAGACTAAGAAAACTGCCTGACAGGATTACCTCTCCTTCCCAAAGGGCTCTCACATCCAATGCCTAATTAACCCTGCAGGATAAAGACCCAAACTATGACATCGCTGAAGTTTCATTCTATTTTCATAACTCCCAGTATGGATAACTGGGATATCTCTTAATATTGTATCAGAGCTCAGTTTCTCCCTCCACCCAGTTATACTATCTTTCCTCCCCTGCCACAACAGTTGATTTCAAAAGCATGCCCCAGAAAGTCTCAGGGTCTACTCCGAGGACACTGTACTGAAAGGACTGACCTGGGAAGCTTCCATTTCCCAGATGAAGCTAACCACGTTCTACACTGTTAAGCAGATGAGAAGACTAGCACATCTTGGCTGTTAACATGACTGCATACACTGCTACTTAAAGTGAGGTAGGAAAATTGGTTCAGTGACAAAAGATGTCCATTAGGTCCAGCAAAGCTTTCCTGTGTTCCCAAAATTTATCTTCTCAGATATTAGACAACAAAAAAGTTTATGTCTCATTTAACAAGAGCATGAACTTTACCTCAAGCACAAAATTATCTGTTGCCCATCCTCATCTCCATCTTCCTCCTCCTCATTGTCATTGTCCTTATTATTACTAGGTAGTATTTCAAATGGCATCTCCAGATCTGGTATTCCAGGAATTACGAAACAAATCACTATCCATTCATATTTCCATTATGGTTTCACAGACAAAGATGATATCCCTGTTAGTCTTTATACTTCCTGATTGAAGTATACTTAGTTCAAACTGTCTAGCTGTAGACATTTCCCATCTGCTTGAACGTTCCAATTGAATGCCTTTCTCTGGAACTGCTTCACTTCTGCTGGATTTTTTTTTTTTTGAGTAACTATAATCCTCTGTGTTTTCTTTTTACTAGATATGGATGAATCATGATTTTGAATCCAGAGAAGACTACATGCTTTTGGATAGCTTCCAGTGGTCTCACTGAAGATACCCAACCAGCCAGTTATTAAATCACTGTGGCTTTAGGGTTCTGTGAGCATATTTGTTAGTTGGTTCAAAGTTCATCCCTAAGAAAAATTTGAATTATTTTATTTCCTCACATGCTAGTTTATATTTACTCTCACTGACACTCAGTTACTACTTTTCTTGTGAGTTCTCTAGGATTATCTTCACTGGTTGACATTTTGCTCCCTCAAATGAGTTAATATCTCCTGTAAACTTAGAGGCTTGATTACAGATGTTCCTTGCCAGTATGTTTCTAATCATGAGAGAATTTTGTTCTGATCCTTCAGATCTCCATCATTCACACCTCCATTTATTGCCCATATGCCTAGTTTTTGTTCTTGCCTTTTATATATACTCTTTTTCCTTTGCAAAATAATACCTCAAGTTCCACAGTGATCTGTGGAGACTGAGATAGTACAGTGGCAACCTAAGGGCTACCCTAAGTTATATATTGATCCAGACATTCCATAGAATGTCTGATAGATTGGTCCTTGGCCAAAAGAAGCTTGGATACTAACATGGCTAAAGTGGATCTTAAGCCTTTTTGAAGTCCAAGGTTAATTAACTTCAGTCTGTTTCTCTTTAGTCAGTCTGGTGGGTTCTAAGCTCTTTCATTGACCCTAAACCTGTTCTACTTTCTGATTATAACCTAATTTAAGTATCCTGGGTATGACCTTGTTAGCCTTCTTCAGGTCAAATTGCTCCTAGAGATCCCAATTAGACTCAGAATAAGAACACATCACAATGGTCATCTTTGGTATGTGGGCAAATTATCTTAAGAACAATAATCAATAACTTCCAATGTAGCAAGAAATGACGCTGTATAAAACATCACATTATATCAATATATCATAAGTCAGGAAATCCAGTGTTACATTTCAAACATAATTTGGACAAAATCTTGAGGTTCTACTATTTATTAGAGTCAGGAGAAGCAATGTGTACATAACTTACAACATCACTGCTGGAGACCAGCTCCGGCTGAGGCCAGGTTTCCACAGGAAGAGACAGCATCGGTGAATTGAGGGAAATTTTGACATTAGTTTGACTCAAGACCTTGCGGCTAGTAGTCTGTCTTATACTCTGAGTGAAAACAAGGTGGTTAGTTGTGACTGCACAAAGTTGCCATGGCTGCCTTAATATTAAAAAACTAGTGTGCTTAATAAAAATATGCTATGCTTATAAAAACAATGTTAACATTAAAAAACTAGTATGCTGATAAAAATATGTCGTCTACCATCACTGCTGGAGACCAGCTCCGGCTGAGGCCAGGTTTCCACAGGAAGAGACAGCATCGGTGAATTGAGGGAAATTTTGAGGAGTCACTAACCACTTGATCAGAGTGTAGCAAAAGTCCTTCTGAGGGTCTCAGCAGGCCTTTATTATACATTACAAGCAAGCAGTGGGATTACATCCTCATGTGCATAGAGCAAAAAGAGAACAATCATTACATTTTTTTTAAGAACAACTTGGGGTCTTTTTGACGTCCACTCAAGATTCAGGGCATGATACTCTTTCAAACTAATGTCAATATTTTTTGTTACTAGGGAGACTTTTTATATATGATTATGGTTTAAGTAAAACAGAGGCAGAGAAGAGGGGAGGAGGGGAGGTAGGGGGTATGTGACTTATTTATCACCTGGGAGATACAGAACCTTCCACAGTGGGCCAAGTTACAGAGGTCTTTCTTTAGTTCCCAAGGCCAGTCTCCCATAGCGAATGTTTAGGTCTGGGAAATTATCTAATAACTAAATTTTGAGTTTGTAAAACAACCACATTCCAGTTGCATTTAATCCTGCCTGGTTTTGCAGTATTGGCTTTTTGAATTTGTGTTACAGTATTTGCCAATCAGTAGTTCATCATCAAAATGCATAGCATCCAATTATTTGTTTAGCAAAACAGCCAATTTTATAACACTCCTGTGAATGTTTTTTCAGAAAGCATATATCATGAAATCACAGAATTACAACTTAGTCAAGAAAAAAGGGGTTGGCAGGGGGGCCAGCCTTTGGAGCATCCCGATCTTACAGGAGTGTCCCTCATACCTGGACTTTTGTCAGGCAGCACAAGCAACTCGTTCGTACCACATTACAAGGAACCAAAGCTCCTTTTCTCTCACATTGATCAATGATGAACTGGAAAAAGGGTATTTTATAAGGTGCGAATGAAAATCTTCTTCCTGACTGTGAATCATATCTCTAAATATAGATTTGCGTGTGTGTGCATGCACACAATTGTGGCATCTTTCCTCTTGACTCAAAGGATTTTATTTCAACTTTTCATTTCTAAGAAGTCACTGTTCTCTCCTATTCCTGTATGCTTGAGTCACATATCCTTGCAAACCCCCTCCCCCAACCCTCTAGCTCCCTGTAAGATAACAGAGACAGATTTACACAACTAAAGTACAGGGTATTTTTGGGAACAAGCTGTTAAAGTTAGCTCTTTTGATAGGAATAAAAACTGTCATATTTCAGTACAAAGCTTCTCATCTAATGATTACTGATAAGCCAGTATGCCTTTCCCACATCTTGAGTTGAATACTTAACTGAGATTCATTGCTTTATTCTTGTAAATGTCCATATACAGTATAAATCTATTTAAGTCATTGGCAACAACATATAGATTAGATAGGTTAGTAGGTAGGTGGGTGGTAGGTAGACTTGTAGATAGATAAGACAGGTAGGTAGATAGATAGATAAGAGAGGTAGGTAGATAGATAAATAGATACAGATAAATGAGAGAAATAATTTTATTTGTCTGGATGTCTTTTCTGTCACTGTAAATATTTGACTTGGTAATCTACTTGTGCTTAAAATAGACCATCATCTATTTTTATGTCCTTGTTAGTATTACTCCATAAGACACTCAATGCTCTGCCAGTCAGTCATGTAACTGAATGGTGGAAAGTTAGTAATTCAACTGTTTGGCAGATAGCACTGATATATTTTAACAGGGAAAGCAGACTGATTCAAATTACTGTTCCATAAAATGTTGAATTTAAACAGGTCGACAAGCAGGAAGTTTTCAAACCTATGATACAAGGTTATCCTGCTTGTATCACAATCTGTGAGATTAACTCTACTACTAAGCCTAAGTCATGCCATATGACAATTACACCACATTATGATGGTGGCAGTAGACAACCCCCATCATAATATAAAAATGAGAAACCTGGACTCACAAGGTTATATAGGTGAATAGTGAGGTAAAGAACAAAATTTAAGTCTAGGAATTCTTACTGTCTATTAATGCATGACCATCATAATTTCTTCATTGTTCTTTCCCAGGAAGTAAAATTCCAAAGAACTGTCAACTACTAGTAATCTATGACTGCACATCAACAATTAAATTATAATTGGATGATGTGATTCATATTTCATGCCTGATACTTTTAACTATAATCTCTAATATTTCTTATGGTCGTATATATTAAACAATGAGTTTTTTTGTTTATTTTTTTCTTTCTTTTCTACCTTGCTCCTTACCCTCATCCTTTTCTTCTTTCATTTACCAAAACTTAATGTTTCTTATATAATTTCCAATTGTTAATTCTGCATAGGCAATGACAACTACAAAGAAAAAACCTTTTCCAAACCTGAATATTTTTGGTTACCGTCAGCTGGCTGCTCCTTTGGTATTTTCTGAATACAGCTAAAGAGACAGTATGTCTACTGTTGCATCAGCAACACCACACTGACAAAGAAATGGGAATCATGGAACAAACTGTACAATGCAGGATGCTGCTGAAAGAGAAAGATCCTGGCCTTTTCACTGACAGAATAATCACACAGCATCAATTACACATGGTAGGAGAACAAGGAGAAAATGTGGTTGAAAACTGAAAATGTGCTTATGTCATCTGGGGCTTCAGGGGGAGGTGAGTCTGCTGACCAGGTACATTTTTATCTGTTTGATGACCCAGTGTTGGAATCAGAACTATACTCCATCACCTCACCCATGGTGCCCATCTTATCAACAAGGCATTCCACTGATCAGTTACTGCGGTACATGGCCCCCCAGCGTTCCTGCTTATACCTTGTGATGTAAACCCATTGTCTCAGGGTGATCAAGCATCCTGCTCTTGTTTAATTTGAAAGAAGCCTTCTAGCATCTGGTATTACATTCTTTTAGGTCATATAACTGATTAACCAGGCTGTAATGGCCTTGTTTTGGAGGGCAGAACTGTACGTAACCAAAATGGCAGCCAAGCATGGCATTTAAGTCTAGCAGAACCAGAGTCTGCCAGTATCTGGCCTGTTGTAGACTGCCAGACTACAGTGTTAATCCTAGGGTCCTGAGGACTAGTGAAAATGAAAGAGTGTTCCCTTTTTAGTTTTGTTTGTTACCTCAATTATTTAGAATGGAGGAAAAGGAGGGAAACACACAGTTACCATATGCCAATCACTTTCATATGCATGATAAAGATTCCCTTCATCATTTTGTCTGCCAGTTGGCTATCTATTCTTGCTTTGAGGAATAAGAACTGATTTGTGAAAGTCAAATATTATTAAATTATTCCTGGATTCCAAATTCCTACATATAATATAGAGATACAATATTATTTTATTTTATTACTTGATTGATAAATTGTATTCATGCACAATGCACAGATATAGTAACACATGAAAATACTAAAATGAAAAACAGAAACATTTCAAAAAGGAGATAAAAATAAAATGTTATTTTGTAACATGCTATATAACATTTATGCTTACATAAATATGATATTTATTGATTGATTTTAGAAAAAATACACATTATGCTCTCCTCAATAATAGCTGGTCTTTTCAGTAGAGGTTTTTAAAAGGAAAAAATATCTTTTGTATTAGCCCACATATTTACCACTTCAGCTGTTCTTTATTCTTTTCTATAGATCCAGATTTCTATCTGGTTTCTTTTTCCTTCTACTTTAAAGACTCCTTTTGAGATTTCTCACACTGCTGGCTTGCCAACAGTGAATTTTTGAAGCTTTAATATGCCTGATAAATTCTATATGTTGCTTTCATTTTTGCAGGATATTTTTGCTAGGTGAATCAAAGTTGACAGGTTTGTTTATTTCAGCACTTTGAAGCTATTGTTCAATTATCTTTTTCTTTTTATTTTTTTACTTACATTATTTCCAACAAGAAATCTACTATCGATCTTATCTTTGTTCCTCTGAAGTTTTATTCTGGCTCTTTTTTAAAGATTTTTTTCTTTTATCACACACTTTTAATCAGTTTGATTAGAATGTGCCTTAGTGCAGTATTTTTCATCTTCTTATAGTTCATTGAAATTCTTAAATCTTTAGACAGTTTTCATCAAATTTGTAATTTTTTCAGTCATTATTTCTTCAAAGCTTTTTGTCCTCAGTACTTCCTCTTTTTGAATCTCTGTGTACATATTAAGTCACTTAAAGTTGTTCTAAAACTCTTTGATACTCTTTAGTCTTAAAGGAATAATTTCCATTCTGTTATTAATCTCATTCAGTGTATTTTTCATCTTAGACATTGTATTTTTCATGTCTAGAAACCTAAATAGATCTTTTTAATATTGCGTACACTATTTCCCTGTAGACGCTTGAACATAAACAGTACAGTAATAATTCCTATTTTATCATACTTCTCTCTTAATTTTATTTGATTGACCTTCCTCTTCATTATGGGTTTTCATCCTGTTTCTTTGCATTAATGAACCTTTTTGGTTGAATGTTAGACATAGTGAGTTTTCTTTTGGCATAATGGATTATTTTCGATTTTGTAATATTCCTAAACTTTGTTCAGGAATGTAGTGTAGTTCCTTCGAAATAGCTTAATTATTTTGGAGTTTGTTTTTAAGTCCAAGACAAGGGCAGCTTTAGTCTCAGCAATTAATCTCAATCAGGAATGATTTTGACACCAAAGGAAGGGAACATGTGGCAACGTGTGGAGACACTTCCAGGTATCAAGATTAGGGCAGAAGTCCCACTGGCGAGGGATGCTCCCAAACATCCTGTAGGCATAGGAGAGGCCCTCACAACTAAGAATTATTTGAAGCAACATGTCAGCAGTGCCACAATTGAGAGCCTTGTGGGCCAGAGCAATGTGGCCTTCACCACTGAAACGTCTAAGTGTTCTACCTGATGCTCTGTGCATTTATCTCCTCATATCCTTCAGCTCAAAACAGATCAGCAAACATTTGTGAGGAAACTTCCTGAGGCCACTAGAAAGGAGTAGGGAGAAATAATTCCTGTGTATCACACAGGACTTGGAATAGTTTCTCTTCCCAGTAGCAAGGGCAGAAAAATCTGATACACAAAATATGATATAAACTTCGAGTCTATTTAGCCAGACAATATCAATTTAAACATGTGTTTTGTGCCAAAAGGGCACAAAACTTGAAGTCACCAATGCTAGTCTCTGACTTACAGAGCCCCTGTTCCTACTCTTCTCTTACAATACTTCATGCTCCATTTGTGACACACTGAACAGATGGACCAAGTGAGAAGCCAAGGTCAATCTGTTTATTATAGTTTAGGAACATTTCACTGATTTCATTTTGTATTAAAAATACAAGATATCTCAATAAAGTTAATTGAAAAAAATGCTTAGATAAAGATCTCCTTCTCATACCCCAATTAATCATCTTGTATATACCCAGTGAAGGGTAGACAGCGCCCACTTTGGAGACCATTGACCAGAGGATAAATTCAAACTTCTGAAGTTGGTATAACAGAAGATCTATCAGAGGCATCACATTTCAGTCTCATTGCAAACCGCATGTTCCCTTGCTCTAGCTGTATTCAAGGCCCTGTGGTTTCCTAAACAAGCCCTTCTGTTTCCCTTGCCTCCTCCCTACTGGCTGGCACACTGCTACTGCTCTGTCACCTGCACAGTCACACCAGGCAAGAACGCTTCTACTGCACTAAGAGACAGCTGCTCCGTGAAGTCCTTCTTGGCTTTCTCAGGCTGACCTAGGTCACGTCTTCCTCTAGGTTTAGCATGATCACGATGGCAAAGCCACTGATAGCTTTGTGGAGAATCTAGCAAATAGGTCTCTCCCCTTGACTTACGAATCATTCTCCAGGGCCTCCCTGGTGGCGCAGCGGGTTGAGCACCACACTGTGAAGCATCCGCGGCACAGCAGCACCAAGTCTGATCCCTGGTCAGGGGGGCACCCACATGGGCAGCAGATCTCTCCTGTGTCGCCTGCTGCTCCCCTCAGCAGTGTACTTCAGTCGATCTGCCTGTTCCGCTCCCCACTCTGTCTCTGGTGAATCCTCTTAGCCCTGCTTCTGGCCTGTACCCCAGCTCTTATATAAATAAATAAATAAGCAAACAAACAAACAAATAAATAAATAAATCTTAAAAAAAAAAAAAAAGAATCATTCTCCAGTTCTCCCATGCTGAGAAGGCAGCTTCAGAAGGAGACATAAGAAGTGACTGAGAATGAGGTCTGGCCTGTGCCCAACTTCCACCCCCAGTTTCTCCATTACTAGTGACCTGCCTGGAGAGCTGGCTGACTGGTCAGAGTGCGAGTATAGCAGGCAGAAGGCTCACTGGAAACAATGTGGAGAAATCGAACTGGAGGAAACAGCTAAACTAAATATTGGTCTGGAGAGGTGAGGTCCAAGATTCCTGGAGAAGGCGGGTGAAACCCAGTGTAGAGTAGCTCAGGATGTCATTGTGATTCTAGACCCTCTTGGTGACAATAGGAAAGGAGGAGATGAACCCCATCTACAGAGTCACCAAATCCAGGTAGTGCAGCCTCTTCACTCTCAATTGCACCTGATCCCATTCCCACTACCCTGCCCTTCCCACCCCTCCCCCCCACCCCACCACGGCAGGGCCTCCCGGCCATTCATTGGCTTCAAGTCTGCAAAAGCCCCAAATATGATTTGTAACAGAGAATTGGGAGGCCCCAGATCATTTGAAACTCTGAGTCTGACCATAAAGTGCAAAATAAAATCAACATTTAGATCCTATTCTGATTTCTATTGAATGTTTAATAGATTAGAATCCAGAGAAGAGAAGGGATGAACTATTAGCTTTCCAAATATTACCTCATCAATCAAATCAACTAAATGTACTTCTTCTCAAGAAAGAATGAAAAAAAATGAATAGTCAGCTTAAATCTGCATTCAGGCTTTCTATATCCCATCAAAACTTTATTTAAAATGTACATTCCAGGGCCCTACAGATTTTGATTCTGGAAAGTTTGGGATGACAACTGGGAATCTTAATATTTAAGTTTCCCCAGTGAATTTAGATGTAGGTAATTTTCAAACCAGAACTTGAGACCCAGAGGCCTAGATAATGAAAAAAAAGGAGAAATTTAAAACATATAAACTTTTGGGGCCACCTAAGAAGATGGTCAATCTGTTTTGTAAATTATGCCCTTGTTCTAACTGTGGGGATATTTAAAACTTCCGGGTCATAATTTGAGACTTCCCTTGACATTTGCCTGCAGGAAGAGAATCTCCAGATGCAGTGACTGGCACACGCTGCGCGGGGACCACTCTCTCTCTGATCGTAAGTGAACAGGTGAGCGCTCGGAGAATATTTTCATCTCCGTGGCTTTACTTACTATGGGCTGACTTCTGAAAGGCAGAGCTTCTCATGACGCAGATGAGACTGTTTTCTGCCACTACAGAAACTGAGCTTTCTGAGAGCTGATCATTCTCACACAATGACACGTCCAGAAGAATGTTCAGAACAGCAACTTCCTGATCAAACCATCTGCTCTAATCTCAACTGCGTTCACTGCGCAGAGCTCCGCCCCCGCCCGCTGGGCCTTTGTTCTCCCAGGGCCACCCACACTGTCACCCCTCTCCAAGAGCCCTGGGAGTCCCTTGCTTTACCAAGCGCTCTTGTCCCGCACCACCTTGTCTTTCAAACCCGTCTGCTCCTCTGATCTCATCTCTCCCAGTCCTCGACTTTTGGTCTGTGTTGTCAATCATTCCATTCCATATGCTTTGCTTTGCTCTTCGCACCCCTCACTCCCACCCCAGGATGGAATTACAGAGAATTTTCCAGTCCTCCTGGTGGAGTGCGTCCTGGCGGAACAAAAGACTCCTTTCTGTTATCCATGCTTAGTGCTTGCCTGGCCCCAGAGGGGAGTTGGGTCTGTGCCATGTCCCAGGGAGAGGGGAGGGAGAGGGAAAACTCCTTTGCCAACAGGGTTAAAGGCAGACCCTTCATTGTGTTCAATTCACTAGAGTAAATGTCACCCTGTGCTGCGTCTTGGCAGTCAGCTGGCTTTCCTGGGCAATACCCCTGTGAATCGCCTGAACCACGTGCATTAGCATTCACGCGGCATTACCACTCAAGGAAGAGAACAGAAGAAAAGCTAAACTACATTAGACCAATCTTCCTTCCCAGGCAATCCCAGGCTTTAAACAGTGGCCATGACTGACAGCTTGCCCTTCAAGCTATTTACCTCAATAGATGAGGAATGGCCCCAAACAGCTTCTTTAGTAACCTGTTATTTAAGCCTCTCCTTTATTCTCTCTATCAAATTTGTCATCATGTCCTGCCAATTTCTGCTGCCACCATCATCATTCTAACAGTTCCAATCTTCAGTATCTTACATCCTGGCAATTGAGAGGGTCTGATTTCTATGTTGTCTTCCCTCACTCCTGCAAAGGTGATCTTCATGTCTTTCATTATCTTCCTTGATGACTTAGAGTCCCATTTGGCATCGGACCCCATGCCCCCTTCCCAGGTCTCAACAACCTAGCTCTACGAATGGCCTCACTTCCCCACACGGACTCCTCTCTGCATTCAGGCCTTTCACACTCATATTTTCCTGAAAGACCCACACTTTTACTCTCTTCAAAATTCGGCCTCTTTTTAAAATGCCAACCACAAAACTTGCCTGTTTCAAATGGGCAGATGCAATACAGTGAGAAGGCACTGGGTGTACTATCCCAAGTCCTCAGATCTCTACTTTTCAACCACCTGACCTTGGACCAGTAACTTAACTTCTCTGAACTTCAGCATTATTAGAAAATAATCTATTTATCTCACAGGGTCTTTCTGTTTTCAATCAGTTGACAACATGAAACTTATGAGGAGGCAGTTTCATTTTCCTCCAGTTTCTGCCTTCTACCATGTTGTATTAAATCTCTTTTCCTTGTCCTTAAACAGGTTTGTGGAAATTTTAGGTTATAAGAGCATGTCTCACTGCCAAATATTAAAACATTCAGTCCCACTCAAACGAAACCCTAAAAGTTCTTCCACCCTTACTCTTTCCCCTAACCACCAACACAGGTTGACTCACGGTGCAGGGATCTGCTGGTCGCTGCCTGTCATTGTGTCCTGCTCCTCTGCTTTCCTCTTGCCTGCTTCTGGGTGTTCCAGAGCAGAGCCACAGGAGGAAGAGAAAGGAAGAAAAGTGGCAAAGACTTTTTACTGAGCTGGTACTCTCAGCCATTGGCACCCCTATCATGGTAGAAGACAAAACTTTGGCCCTTTCATGGCGCGTACATGTGTGCGTGGACTGTTTGGAGGTAGCTGAAGAAACTGCAGCACACAGTTCCCCAGAGAAGACAGCGTACCTTCAGGGGTCCTCTTGACCCTGTTAGCACCCCACACCACATGGCTTCTTTATGTCACATTCCTCTTCTGAGCAAATGGCCTTTTCAGTGGGTTCCCATTACAAGATATTTTCCCCAACATCTAGTTGGCCCAAAAAAGTCCTGCGTATTTTTTCCATACCAATACCGGGCATGTAGACTATCATTTTCACACTCTCTCCTCCCTCTACCACTGTGAGCAGTTCCAGCCCAGTCCAGACTTCAGGATCCCCAAGTAAAAGGCATCTCAGTTTCTGTAGATCAGCCAACCAGCAACACAGATGGCGGTCTCCTCTTTCTGCAGCACCTAATCATTCTTGCAACACCCCTCACTAGCTTAAGAGAAGGTGGAGCACTGTGCCTACTACTAGTGACTCTTCCTCAAGATTTTCAATCACCCCTCTCTTCCAGTCTTCTCTTGGCAAAGGTTAGTTACATGGGCAATGGCAGTGAGGGGTGAAAGACTGGTTTGGCAGCCTCTCAGTTTGGAAGGGATATGTCTAACAACTCTAATTAAAGATGTGGAGTTACTTATATGTTGACTAATTTGACATTATTTAAATTCCCTACACAAATCCTGGCTTATATAATCAATAAATGGTAATTGATTTATATGGCTGTCCTCTGCGAACGATTTAAAAAAGTATGAAAAATAGTGTGACTATGAGGTAAGCTGATGCTGGTCTTCTCTCTCAACTTGTATTGTGCTTGTGTAGTGTTTGTTATCTAGACACTGTAATATGAATCCAGTACTTATTATCTGATTTTATTCTCCTTTCATATGTACATACATTGAACTTCTAATGAGTGTAAACCTCTTGAAGGTAAATGCTTTTACGTTTATAACATCAAAAATGGGGCTGAGATAGACCTCCTTGGTGGTGCAAGGGGTTAAGTAGCTGCATTATGAAGCTACCCACAGCCACTGCAGCACAAGTTCAATTCCTGGCCAGGAAGCTACCCACATGGCCCAGCAGACCTCTCCTGTCTCGCCTGCTGCTCCCCTCAGCAGTGTACTTCAGTTGATCTGCCTGTTCCACTCCCCATGCTGTCTCTGGTGAATCCTCTCACCAGCACAAGTCCCACCCCCCACCTCTCCACCCTCCCCCCACACACAGCTCTGATCTATAGCCCAGCTCTTGTATGCATAAATAAATAAAATAAATCTTTAAAAATAAATGGGGCTGAGAGCACAATGACTATTTTTGGGGTTATGGGCAATTTTTATTTTACTAAATATGTCAGGAATGAAGACTAAAAGAAGGAAGAAAAGAAAGAGAGAGAGAGATGAATTCTCAAGTAAAAGATAAACTACTTTCTTTTGTCTTTTAGAAAGAAAATTTCCCCCAGGTTAAACTGGTATATATCAGTAGATTGACTTTCCACATGTAAATGCACAGAACTATTCAGTTGAGCTCTTATATTGTTTTGGTCTCTGCAAAATACACAGAGTAGAGCAGTCACTTCAAGTGTACTATTACCTGCTACTGAGGACAATGGCAGCCCACCTGGGAGGATATTATACATAGAAAAATAAATCTTGAATTTCTTTCTTGAAACTTAGGAGGTAGGAGGAGAAGTTAAAAGGAATGAGAAATGCAAGCAAATATGAGTAGTTATATGTGCAAATGTGTACTTATTTATTCTCTTGGTTGTTTCATTTTGTCCTTATAAATATATATTCTGAAACTCTCTAGAATTCTACCTTGATTCCATCATTGACTTTAGTATTCCATGAAAGAAAATCCAAGGAAAGAGAGAGGGGTGATGCATTGGGGAAGTGGGTTGCATTTGCAACAGTAATTCTGCTATAAGACCTTTTTAATCCCCAACCGAAGTCTAGAAATATTTGCTTCTAGTGCCAAAGTAAAATTATTTCTCAGCATTTCAAAGAAGCACCCAAGTAATATAATCTCAATGTGTTAAATCAATTTCAATTTCCGGGAAGTGTGAAGGAACATGTGTGTGACTGTGTTTGTGTGTGTGTATATAAATCCTTTCCCAAATCTCTTGGATTGTATTGACACCATTGTTATTGCTTGAGAATAGAGCCTTCTTAAGTCACCCACTCATATTTTGAAACTTGCCAGGGTTTTAAATAATTTGATGCATTTTTAATGCTAAAATTATCTTTGGAGGAAAAGTTATATGCACCAAACATTCACCCAAAAAAAAGACTCTAAAAATGCAAATGTTTGGTTGCTAGTGCCAGAATTTAAGGCTGGAGAAGTGAATTCATCCCTCCCAAGTCAGAGAGGGGAAATTCTGTGGGTCTTGCAGCACTGCCCGTCCCCAGGGCCTTGGGAGCACATTCACCATGCTCTGTGTGTGCACTAAGGGCATTCCCGGTCCTGGCAGCACCCTTTTCAGAAAGCAAAAGGAGGGGGGTCTCCTAGATGTCCACATCTGCTGAATAGCTGGGTTGCTCAGACAGAAAGGGCAAAGACAGGTTGAATCAGTAATCCTATTGTTAACTAAGAGCTCCCCATTTTGCAAGGTACTTTTTGTAATCTAGAACAGGTATGGGTTTAAGGAAATGTACATTCAGGACTATCTGTGTCTGTGAAAAAGTACTGGCATCACAACTCCATGAATGATTATTGCTACACTGATCTGTATGCTAGGCAGCCGCTAAAACGGTTGCTTTGTTTCGATTTTAATGGGAACACAGCTAAGTTGTGTTCCAGTTAAGTTTAAGACAGAAACAACCATTTTTAAGAAGCTTCAGTTTCCTGGGCCACAAAGTCTATCTATTTTATAACACTCTGTTCATCATATATGTAAGTAACCAAAATATGATGGCCTAGAGGAATCCTTTAATTACAAATGTGGACTCTGTCAACTAACTTCAATAATTTGCATTTCCTCCTTCTGGAAAAGTTCTTTCCCCCATCCTCACCACCTCCCCTGTCCAACTTCCATGCACACTTTGTCTCATTTCCCATAAGGAAAACAATGACTTATCCTTCCTCCTTAGTTTACCTGCCCACTTGACCGCAAGGACCAAACTGAATTGGCCCAACTTCCTCTATAGAGGGTTCCTTAGCGCTCTCTCCTTACAACTTAGCATTTAAGTTGAATTACAGTTGATTTTTATCTGTCTCCTCCCATCTGACTGGGGGGAAGAGGGGAGTTTGTCTCGAGGCCAGCGATTGAGTGTTTTAATCCCAACATTTTATTTGGCAGAGTAGACTCATTAAATAGTGGGCAAGACATATTAAGATGCCCCTGGCTCCCAATATTGGGCAAGGAGACAAAGAGATAACACATTTGAGTCTGAAATCCAAGTCATCGGGTTCTCTCTAGATATTAGATAGTTTTGGAAACATAGACTAAACATAAAAGTTGTCCTTGGACTCATATTTAAGTGGAAGTTGGTGTCACATACACTCTTATAATGCATGAAGAAATTTGGGAAAGGAATGAAATTTAATGATCACTTTCTCTGCGCCAGGTACTTTTCATATATTCTTATTAATCCCTCCAGCAATCCTGGATGTAGATGTTAATATCCCCACTTTATAGATGAGCTGAGAAAACTGGACCATCAAGACAGTTACCAACATCACACAGGTAGTAAGTGATAGAGTCAAGGTTTGATTCCAGATCTGTCTGCCTCCATGTTTCAAACATATAGGATGTTGTTCTTGCAGAGAGAAAAATCTTGCATCACACACAATTACCCTGCTGATGCCTCCACTTCTGTTCGATTCCAGAAAAAAGAATGCACCAGGAGATACTGCCTAAGGCATGAATCCAGTGGTGACTACTCTGGAGGTAGCCGAAGACATAGTATAAATGCTGACTTTATACCCAGAAATTATTAAAGTGCTACATTTCCTGATTAGCAAAAGAAAAATATATTCACCTACAAAGTAAGTCTGCAAATCCAAAACTATTGGAGTTTGATAGCTAAGTGGGTGTAATTTTCAAACTTATTTCCCCCACAAATTGAGGAACAATGGGAATCTCTTAAGGGATTGTACAGTATTGTACATCCAGGAAGGTAAGAATAAGAACTATAGCGTCTATCTATAACAATAGTAATTTGGGTTATCACTCAGAACACAAATAATGTAAATGTTGTTATAAAAGTATTATAAAGCATTATATATTATTATAGTTATGATAGAGCAAAGTATTGACTATGATATAAATAACTACTTGATAGTTTGTCTCAATATTTCTAATATACAACCTGTAGTAAGTATGTGGAATGTTTATAGGGACACATGGGGAAAAGGGTTTACAAA
This sequence comes from Galemys pyrenaicus, assembly GCA_019455555.1. Lineage (NCBI taxonomy): Eukaryota > Metazoa > Chordata > Mammalia > Eulipotyphla > Talpidae > Galemys > Galemys pyrenaicus. Next base: position 8,503,298 of record JAGFMF010011406.1, on the reverse strand, counting down.
ATCAGGCTGGAGCACATTGTAAATATCACATAAAATGTGCCTAACTGTCATCTGAACACATTATGCATTTTAACAGCTAATAAAATATTAGCTTCCTTTACTTAGACTGATACTTCCACGAACACACAGACATACACTCACACACACGCACACACCTATACACATATACACACTTAGAAAACTTCTATGCATTTTTTCAAGATACTACTCAGTTGAAATATATTTGTAAAGCCCTTCCAGTCTTACTTGGGGAGAACTAATTACTTTCTACTTTGTCTACTCATAGATCTTTTGACATACTACTGCTATCATTCCTTTTCACACCATTCTGTGGTTGAATGCACAATCAACAAGAATAGGAACTATTTCTTAATCATCTCAGTATTCTTGGAACCTACCTCAGTACTAAGCATACAATTCCACAGTAGATATTCGATATAATACATACAACAGTTGCTCAAGGAATGTGGAATAATACCTAAAAGGAAATGTTTATTGCACGATATACCCTCAAAGTACCACTAGAGGGCAATATAATCAAGTTTACAATAGTAATCTTACAGCACCACCAAAGGCGTTCCAGATGTATACAAGCAACATTAAAAAAAAGTCTTATTTCTAAAATGTTCTTTGTATTTTTTGCCATGCCTTTGAGTCAGTTCTATATTTAAGTTTGAGGAAACATTTCACAACTTTAAGAGGAACACTCTAAACAGGATGAGTGCCAGAATGCCAAGGATTCTAGGGATTAATTTCCTCGCTGAAAAGAAGAAACTGCCAACTACGAATGAAGAACGAGATGGGAGATGCTCTTTATTCCTCTCACACATCAAACAACTAGCTGGATATCAGTGCCACATCTTTTCACATTTGAAAACGCTTATCTTCCCCATTAATCTCAGGGTGAAATTACACATTGTTGCATTTAAGATAAAACTGAGGAATAAGGGATGAGTATTTATGAAGTACTGAGAGAATATAAATTGAGCACAAATTTCAGTCTAAAAAGTTTCTGCATAACTATTTCTGAGGCATAGCAGTTCTAGGGCTGGTTTACCTTTGTTTAGATTTCAGATCTCTGATGGGGCAATCCAAGGAGCAAATTTCTAATAAAATACCTCGTTTGTAAAATGTAAGTAAATGTTGGGGGAAATTCCACTTGATTACTGCCACTGGCCATGATTGGCAGTGATTGCTGCCACTTTGCCAGGTCTGCTATGTGATGCCTCCTAGGTGAAACCCCACCCAGGACCTTTTGTTAGTGTTTTTGTTTTGTTTTGTTTTTTTCCCTTTTTTTATTAATATAAATTTTTTTAAAAATTTACATATACTTGCCATCAATTGTAATTCCCATGTATTCCCCATCACCATCTCACCAGTGCACCATCACCTCAGTCCCTCGTGCTCCCATCTTCCCTCAACCCTCCCCCCAGGACCTTCTGGCTCCAAGAAAGCTGTCCCTGGGTTTTTGTTCTCATGGTTTTTAGTACTGCAGTGAGAGCACCCCTCAAATCCTACCTCATATTGTATTTATGTGGGGGGCTGCCTTTGCTCCCTCCTAGACTGGAAATCCTAAGGTGAAGACATGTTTACTTATCTTCATAATCCAAAGAGTGTCTATGTATATCTTACATATAGTAGTAAATTTTGTTTTATTAAACAGTGGAATTGAGTGAACATTCCAGTTACTGTGAAGCCTTTTTTTAATGTTTCCACTTTCTCTTCACACTGCTGATTTAGCAGTAGCACGTATCACTTACCAGCTTCAAACTTGGATAGATTTTTGCTTGATAAAAGCTTCCTATCATAACATTATGAACAGCACCACAATTTATTTAACCTAACTAGTTCCCTCATTTGTCATTTTAGGGATGATGTGTAGACAAAAATATTATTTAAGCAAATTAATAAGTAATGCCTTTTTATGGCTTTCTCCTGACCACAATGCCTATGTTTTAAATGATTTGGCCAATCTAACTACATTTACACATACAAACAAGTGTGTTATTATCTCTCTAATGAATTCAAGCAATAAATAAATGGCAACAGTTGGGTAATTGTTGTTATACTGATTTGGTGTGAAGAACGAGATGAGAGATACAATTCTAGTTCAAATAAATTTTTTTTTCAATAAGTACTCATTAACTACCTGCCAGAATTCAGGTCCTATTCTTGGTATTGAGGATAATGTGAACAAAAGAGCAACATCCCTGCCCACATGATAGATACATTCTAGAGGGACTGAAATTAGAGAGACTTGATAGTCATGAAGTTGACAATGTAGCAGTATTTGATATTTAAAGTATGACTTCCTGTTGGTTTTTTAAAGTTTGAAACAGCTGTGCTTTCATACTTTTTCCTGTGTCTAGAGTTCTCCTTTGTCCAAAGAACCAGTGGACTAGAAGAATTCCTAGATCCCTCCTAGAACATTTTGGTCTCTTTTCTTCTGACTATGTTGGTTCTCAATCACAGTGTTAAAAATTATCACAAACTTGTCTGCCTCAGATAACACCCATTTCTGTCTAATGGTTCTGTAGGTTAGAAGTCCAGGTCCTTTTGACCGGGTTCCCTGCTCAAGATTTCACAAGGCTGAGTCCAAAGTATGAGCTCTTGGCATTGTGTGAAGGCACTGGGAGGAACGCACTATAAGCTCATTTAAATTGTTAGAAGAATCCAGTTCCATCAATTGTAGGCCTAAAGTTTCCATTTCCTGGCTGGCAGTCACTAGGGCCTCTCTCAGCTCCTTAGCACCGCTTATACCCCTGCTTTTACAGCCACTTCATGTCAAAGGCAGCCTAGGCACGTGGCTTCTCACTCTATAAACTCTATCACCTCTGACTTCTGTCACCAACCAGAGGAAACTCTCCACTTTTCAGGGCCCCTGTGATTAGATGAGGCCCACCGGGATAATGTCCAGTCTTTTCAGGTCAACAGTGCCACGTTACACCATCACAGGAGTGGAGATATCATCCACTAGGGTGGACATCTTTGGGATGTTTTAGAAATTCTGATTAATAGGATTTGGCCTCAAGTAGTGAGTCCATTGGAGAGCTCTTGTTGCCAGGCAGGAAGATTTCAGATTTGTGTCCCAGGTGAGGTTTTTAGAATCATACAAGGTTATTTAAAATCATGAGAGATTTTTATAGCAGCCTTTTAAGGATTGTTTTGGTCCTTTTCCTTCATAGCCTTTCCTTAAAAAACATTATCTTTTAGGAAAGTAAAAGGCTAGTCACAGATATAGTGAGCGCTGTCAAGTAAAAAGAGTATTAATACCAATGAGCTGTCATTTGTTGAAACCTTATCAGATTTAATCTAAGATTAGTTAACTGTAATCCTCAAAAATATAGGTTAAGAAACAATACAGTTTTTATTTGCCCATTTTTATCTGCCATTCGTTAAACTTTAGTATTTCACTATTTCTTCAGTAAAATATAGATAGTATGAGCTGATATCTGAAAGAGCAAGATGACAATAATGGTACAACCCAATTTTATACAGTATTTTTTATTTGTTTGGAGTTGAAGAGTAAAGGAGCTGTTAGTTTTGTATGAATTTTCTGATCTAAATGTTGACTATTTGAGGTGATAATTCAATTTTCACCAAGCAATGATTACTTAAAGCCCATTTTCTCCACTTCACCACAGAAGAGGCATAAAATTGTTGACATTGTGACAGCAATGAAATCACTTATGATAGCAAAGAAGAAAATGTGTGATTTAAAATTTCATGAAAACCATGTATTATGAACAAATGACTCAAACCTTCAAAACATAATTCATTAAGTGAGTTAAGCTTTTTAAATTAACTAATCCCCATACTTTCCTTAGAAGTTTTCAAAATGAAGGCAAACACCTGTACTCTGAAAATAGTATCTATGCAAACATATTCAGTGTTAAAAATTATCATAAACTTATCCACCTCAGATAACACCCATTTCTGTCTCACAGTTCTGTAGGTTAGAAGTCCAGGTCATCTTGACTGTGTTCTCTGCTCACCTACTTGTTCCATCACCACCTACTTCAGATCATCTGGAACAGCTTATTCAAAACGAGGACTCCTCCAAGTTACCATCTCCAAGTCACCACAATAGACAGAATTTATTTCACTGCAAGTAACTCACAAACACATACCACTTTTTCTCAAATGAATCAAAGCAATTCACTGGCTCATTAATATCATTACAGATCTGTTTCTTTTTTTCCTTCTCTCTCTCCTCCATTATGTCAGCTTCACTTTAAAGAGAGGTATCTCTAGATCCCTGAGAATTTGCTTCCTCTGCTACATCTTAGAAGTTATTCTTCCAAGTTCTCTACTTATGGAAGCATCCTCCCCTAAAAGTTCCCTGAAAACACTTCTTTACCTCTTTTTCACCTGAATTAGGTCATGTGCCCATTCCTGAGCAAAAGCCTGTGGCGAGAGATGGGGTGCACTGATTACCTCTAAGCCGTGTGCCTACCCCTCCAATCTGACATGGAGACACTGTCTCCAAAAGCACGCTGGGAGGGGATGATGAGATGTACAGTACTTACCAAAAGAAGGGGAGTTAGATGTTGGGAAGGCACCACAATGCCCACTATCTGCCCAGACTCTACAATCACACAGGTGGCACATTCACATTTTGGAAAGCATCTGTTTATTTTAAGCAAACAGGGTATATAGGCTTATTGTTTCAAACCTCACAAAGCTTACTTAAATGATCAAATGTACAGAATGTGTAAATGTAAAGACTAGTGTATATGCGCACACACATTCTTAAATATACACTTCCCCTTTAGTTCATAAATAAATCCTCGATAAGTATTTCAATATGGTGTAATGCTTTTTCAATTTACTAATTTGTGATTGTGTGAAATTTGGGACATATCTAAGAACTGGATAGAGTAAGTCTAGGTACTCTGCCTTTAAACACCACTGCATTGTGAAATATTATTTTCCTTATGGCTGCAAAGGGGAACATATTAAGGTTCTACAAAGTAAAGTAAAACTTTAATTCATTAATTAATTTGCTAATTGTGTTTTCCTTGAGGTACTATTGGTATTCAACACTGTATATGATTCAGAGTATAGATTCACACCTCTTCATATGTACATTACCACACCACACCCACCCCAAGACACCCATAGTCCTCCACCATAATCCACTGGGACCCCTCCTCACTTTGCTCTCCACACTGCCCTCCCCATCTGGTAGCTGCAATTCTACACTCACATTTCTAGGGTTTGTTGGTCTGGTTTTATTTGCTCCTTTGAGCAAATAGAGGAGAGCACCTCTCTTATAGAATACAACACAAAGCCCCCCCCCCCCCATTCATCCTGCCTGATGATTTTGCAGCTTGACAGCACTAATCTGAGCGAAGTCTGGAAGTCTGCATTTTAATAAGATACCAAGACAATGTGCTACACACACGAGTTGAAGGACCATTGTACTACATCACAAGTGTCTTGGGATACTTTCATAATTCTTGTGTCCTAAGCACCCAGTTTAATCAATATGTTGCCTACTATATAGTAAGTGATCAATAATGTTGGCTAGTTGATGACTGAAGTTATTTATCAACCAAATGAAAAAAACTTTTAATGACACAGTATCTACAGTGAGTGATAGCGGAGGACACTGACATACAGACAGGCTTTTCTGTTCTTAAAGACCAGTGCAATGGATAAAAGAACCTAATAATATCATTAGGGCCATCATTAAGAATCTGTAGTTGTCCTCAGAAATGAGTTTCCCAAAGAGGTTTGTAATCAGCATAATTATGAAACCACCTGAGACTCGAGGTAGTCGTGGAACTTCTTAACTTGTACCAGCAGCTTCTATATCAATGTACACAGATAGCCTTTACACAGATAGCATCTTTTTCCAAAATATTTTGTGGTTATTTAGTATTCTGTCACCAAGCAAAGCTCTTACACAAAGGAAAGAGGAGTCCCAGATCAGAAACACTGGTCCACATTCATCAGAATGCACAGACCCGAAGCCAGGAGCTCCTTGACAATCAGGAAGGTGTCCTCATGTTGAGAATTCCCATTTCACAAGGTACTTTTGCTGTGGCTGATGATGTGACTCAGCACTTCAGACCTCCTTTGAAGAAAAATCTGTTAACAGTCACCCCAAGGAGTCCTAATAAGTTCCTTCGTTTTTTTGAGATTTACAATGTGGGGACACCTTATCAATGCTAAAATCTCCACCTAAATAGTACTGGGAATCCCAATTTCATTCATATTTGCCTGTCCTTTAAAAATAAACTCTAATACCTGATGTGTTTAATAACAATGAGTTTATCAAAAATCTTTCCAGAATATCCTCTCTGTTGCTCTCCTCATCAAAACATGACTGTAACATACTATTATCTGTAGAGCCTCAAAAAACAAAATCTCTGTGTAGCACTTCACATTCATTCATTCATAATATTTGCTGAGTCTGTGAGCCAGGAGGTTGCAAAAAGTTGGGCATCCTCTGTATCTGTCTTTAGAAACCTCTAGGGGCAACAGAAACTATTAGCCAAAGATGCTTGACTTAATAAAGAATGATTATTTCAGTACTCTAGGATGTCTGGCAGCAAGGAAGTGCTGGGTAGACTATGAGCAGCAGTCCTCTATTGGGTAAATCTACTACACACCTACAACATCCTGAATTGTATACAATCACAGGGCTCTCTAAAGGAATAAAGTTCAACATCTATTGCTACCACAAATGTTTTTTGATCAACTACTGTCTTCTTTGTGGGGAATAAAGAGATGAATATATATAGTTTACTAGATGTGATTTCTTAATTTCCCATCTATAAAGTAGGAGTGAGTCTCCACAGCAATATTAAAGTAGGTTCTGGGGGAAATACACGAACTAATCCATGGAAAGTACTTAGCACAGTCTCTGGTACTCAGTAAGTCTTCACTAATTTAGATTTATTAAAATGTATCGCATTCAGAGCACTTTTCGATATTTTCTCATTTTGCATCACACCACCAATGCAAGGGCAATTCAGAGATAGGTAATTTGGTACCGGTAATTTAACCAATACCATATAGTTAAATATTGGAAAAACCAGAACTGAAAGTCAATTTTCACTCTGAATTTTACTCATTCTAATATCTTGAGTTGAATAGAGGCATCTTTTCTAACTCTGAAGAACAAAGTTCAAGTTTTTTCAAAGGTAATTGCAATTTCTGAACTATTGTGGCCTCTCTATACACCTGTGCATGTCGCGTTTGGAAGACGCACTCCTGCATGCCCTAAGACAAAGGCCCAAGTCACTAGGCAAGCCTGAGGATGCATAGGTAGCCAATGACTGATTGTGTGGCCATGGTCTGGGGTGGTCTTGGAATAGCTCAGAAATTACATCAAGTACCTACAAAGGAACTCCTCCCTGTATGTGTGATCAACATGCCCCTTCTGGTCTCCCATAAAAAACTGATGACCCTTTGTCTCCTGTGGACCCTGTTCCTCTGCTCTTGTCACATAATCAATCACACATGCTTGATACTGCTCATAAATAGCAAGAGAGCTGCTCACTGAGCAGCAAAGTCTTGCCTTGCAAACCTGCTCCACGACTCACCAAGATACAACAATTAATTGTTATATAATATGTGACATTTTACTTGACTAGGAAGTCTTCATAATTGAAACAGCCTAAACTGGTAAAAATTCAACAAACTTAATAGCTTTGGGATCAATGAAAAAAAAAAATGTGTATGCACACACTCTGGGTGTAACAGGAACAGGGTTAGCTGAAAATATACCAAAAAAGCAATTATCACTGATTTAAACAAAATAGCCACTAATCTCACAAAACAAGAAATCCAGACATGGGCATCTCAGAGTAACGTATCGGTTCCATAATTTCAGAAATGTTCCAGGTTCCATCTGTCCTTCCACTATACTGACCTTGGCATTGACATTCATCCTCATGCTTGCAGCCTCATGAGCACACATCATATCCTCATTTCAGGCAGGACAATGGTAGCAAAAACTTGCTCTAAAATGCTCAATTTACACTTCATTGGCGAGAATTTTGTCATGTGGCCACTTTTAGGAGCAAATAAGTTCAGAAAAGAAACCATTTTTAATTGGATATACTTCATCCCAGATTAAACCAAGGTTCTGTTAGCAAGACCTAAGAGAAGAATGAATAGCAGTGTCTATCATTCTGACTTCTTTTGGAATCAAAGTTATCAGCAACCTTAAAATATATATAAGAAGATTCTTTAAGACTCTAATTCAGAGAAATTTGAAATAGGTGTTATCGTGCATAAGATGCTTTTGTTGAGCTATTTGTTTTATTGTTTGTTTTTTATGAGTAGAAAACAAATGTAAGATTGAGGTTAAGATTTAGAAGGTCCATCAAAATATCTAGGTAAATCTATTAGGAAAATCTCAAATTTCTATAAAACTAGTCTATTAAGCAAACTACACACACAAACACACATCAATACATGCAGTCATCTTAATTTTTAATGCCATTAATATTTTCTTCTAATTTGGGTATTTACATAGCACCGGGTTAAGATGTAGCAAAATGCAGTTTGTTTCACCAATAAACACAAAGTTCCATGGAACCATGCATGTATCCAAGTTTATACTGGGAGGCCATCACTGTCGCATTTCTCTGACACTTGGTATCACTGAAATGCATCTTTTCCACCCCTTTGTACAGACATCCAATCTATCTGTATGTTCTGCTCCACAACCCTCTCTCTCCCATCTGGGTTTCCAGAAACATGTTGTTGGCAGGTGGGAATTTGTCTTTCAATCCCACCCACAAGTTTCCCTGGAGCCATTACTCTGCAGCTTTCCAACGGTCCCCTTCCTAATCCAACTCCCATCCTAGAGTGAATATACATAAAAGTGGGATGGGATGTGGAGAGCAATGTATTTAATCAGAAGAGAAAATATCCATGAGTTACTTATCAGGTATGGTATGTAACTCACAGGTGAATTAATCAGTGGACTCTTTATAAATGGATTGTCTATTCTGGTGCAGTAGCAGAAATTAAAATTTGACTTGTCTTGTTTTGCCAATATTTAAGCATTTTGTTCTACTGAATGTGACTACATGTACAGACACACTTTTATTTAGTCTCACACATGGAAAGAGAAAGCAGAAGGCATGCAATTCAAGTGGTTTCTCATCCAAGCATTTTTATAGCAAATTACTAAATCTAGTTGAAAACAATAGGAAAGAGGACACTTTCCTCCTCCTAGTATTTGTTGTCGATCTAGCTTAGAAGCACAGAATATCTTGAAGTCTTACAGTTTATGAAATAACATTTCAGCTATTTCTGTATCAGGTCAGCAAATTGATGTGCTAAAAGTAGGAAATGATTGTGTGCTCCTTTCTATATTTCAAATGAATTCAGGAAAATTAGGAAGAAGCAGGACAATGTTTCAAACTAAAGTCTGTCTAATCATTTCCCTCCAAGGCTAGTTAGCACTAAAATACTTTTTGCTCACTGGATGACACTTAATCCATATCTTTTCCTAATTTACATTTAAATATGTGATGACAACTATATTAAAACTAGAAAGTTGCTATAAACGAAAGTCAGAATTTATAATTATAACGTAATTCTGAATATTAATTATTATCTTGCTTGCTGCAGGCCAACTGGTTACAAATTCTGGGTTTGAAAAACATTTAACCCCTGGTGGCACAAGGGTTAAAGATACAGCACTATCAAGCTATGGCCAGCCATTGCAGCACCAGTTAGAAGCCCAGTGGCCAGGGAGCTGACCCACATGGTGCAGCAGACCTCTCCTGTCTCACCTGCTGCTCCCCTCCACAGTGTATTTCAATAGATCTGCCTGTTCTGCTCCCCAACTCCGTCTCTGGTGAATCCCCTCACACACACCCCACCTCTGGGTACACCCCAATTCTTGTATGAATAAATAAATCTTTAAAAAAAAATGTAACCTCATCTCATGATGCACTGTAACTAGTACTGATGTGCTAAGGACTCTGAATTATGTAAAACAATAGCTAACTCCAAAAACACCTGTTTGTTTCAGAGATATTTTTGGTTGTATTTTGATCTGGGTATCACTGATCAGAAAATTCAAATTCGAGTCCTGTAACAAAGCTACAACCGAAAAATCTAGAGTTGACGAAACTCCCCCCCCCCTTTTTTTAAAAATAGACCGTACAGTGCATTTTCTCTTCCTTTTCTTAGATCCCAGGTGTCTCCACTGCTCCAATAGACTGAGAATAAGTAAAAGGAGGGGGCGATAGGAAAGGAAATCTTCTAAGTGGCTTGGTGGTGGGGGTAAGGATGGGGTGGTATTCTAATATCATGATTAAAACTGAAGAGATTCCTCTTAAGCTCTAAAATTCTTACCCACATTTTGTAACGATTTGACAGTGAGGATTATACAGCAGCGTTTGGGTCTGTCCATCTGTAACTTATAAAAGGAAAGGAACAAAGGGATAGAGGCAGCAAAGGGAACCAGCGAGAGAGCTAAACGCAGGCGCGTGGGGAAGTAAAGGAAGAGGCGGATTTGGCAATCAAAGCAGGGACCAGAGGAACAGAAATGTAAAGCGTGGCCCGGAGGTCGGGCTGGGGTGGGGAAGGGGCAGCCCACGACAACTCTCCCTCCCCACCACCACCACGCCCCGGCTTTTCCTTTGTAGGTGGCGGCTAGCAGGGTATCTAGAAAGGGTCGATTGGCTAAGAAAGGCTGTCATCGAGGACATGCCGGCTCCAGACGGCCTCCCCTGGAGCAGGCAGACGGGCAGAGATGAGGGACCAGCAGCCGCCCTGAGGCTGACGACTTTGGGGCGCTGGAGAGGAAAAGGCACCAATCCTGAACCCAAGGGTCTGGGCGCCCGGCCAGGACCGACAGTGCAGGGGAGGCTGTCGCACTCCCCGACCCTAAGGTGCCACACAGACATTATCCCCGCTCAACCCTTTGCCGGCCTCGCCCTGGCCCCCAGTCTCCATCCGCTAGCTCGGGCCCCCCGAGCGGGTCCCCACCTCGCCCTCCAGGCGACAATCTGCCAAAACATGGCGGCCCGGTGTCGGCCACCGCGCCTCCTCACCGAGCCCCCGGGGTGGGTGAGGGTGGCAGCGGCCGGCGCCCCAGACCCGCGGCCCGCGAGCCCCGCGCCGGGCGGGGGCGCCAGGCGCAGCGCGGGCGAGAGCCGCGGCGGCTGCGGCCGGGCGCGCGGGGGCGGCCGCCGCAGGGCGGGGCATCCGGGCTGGTGCGCGGGCCGCGGCGCGGGCGGGGGCGAAGCGGCGGCGGCGTTTGAGAGCGGCGGCCCAGAGCCCTCTCGCGGTCGCGCCGGCAGCAGCGCCAGCCCCAGCCCCAGCCCGGCCGCCGCCGCCGCCTCGCGCTCCCGTCGCCCGGCCCGACATGAGTGAGGCGGGTCGGGTGCCCTCGCCCGCCGCGCCGCTGGCGGTGGCGGCGGCCGCGCCCGCGCCGGAGGAGAGGAAAGGCAAGGAGCCCGAGCGCGAGAAGCTGCCGCCCATCGCGTCTCCCGGCGCCGGCGCCACTGCGGTAGGTGCCGGGCGGGGGCCGCTGGGTGCCCCGACGGCGAGAGTCGGGAGGGAGGGCGAGGGGCACCCCGGGACCCCCGTGTCCCCGTGGCCGCGCGGGTCGATACACCAGACTGTCAGTCCTCGGACTGAAATCTGAGTTGTGCGTCGTTGACAGCGCGATCACTTCTGGAGCGGTACCTTCCACCCGCGGGAAATGTTGGGGTGGCTGGCGCCGCTGGCTGTTTCAGTTATTGTCTAGTTTGGGGGGGTATTATCAGTTGGATGAGGATAAGGTGTCAGGCAGGCAGGAGTGGGTTTTCCACTGAGATGCCTCCCTGCCTGCCTTTGAGGCGCCGAGGTCCCCACCCTCCCATTTATTCGCTTTTCTTTCCCTCCCCCATTGGAGTCGACAGCCTCTGCGGCGAGTTTCTACTTAATTGTGACCTTTCTGGTGCTGTCAGGATAGCAAAAGGTACAAAGCATCAGTGCTGGTTTTATTTTTCATAAGGCACAAACATGTGACGTAAGGTGGGAAGGCTTTTTTAACCTTTCATTTCAACTCAATTTATCTATGCTTGACAGGGATGACTTCCCAGCTGGATTTTCCTAAGGATTATTTAGAGAGCGCTCTTAGGCTTCAAACTACATATTGCCAGATGACGTAATGGGATTGCCTCCCTTCGCCTGTTTTTACTGGTAGTTGTGGATTCTGGTTACTTTGGAGCACACACACACAAAATTTAACCTCTGATCTTGAAATTTTTATTGGCATCATATTTAAATACTTTTGGAAAGTTTGCTTAAGTACATTTAAAAACCCATGACTTGTCATGCCGCTGTGCGTGACAAAATAGTAAAAGTTTAAAGAACATGATACATTTTGATTCCCACTTGCAGTTCATTTCTTAAACCTCCCTCTTAAATGACTAAGAATTTACTAAAATAGCTCACTCTTCTTTAAAAAGTATTAGTATCAGGGATAATATTTGATTTGGTAGGTTTTTCCAAAATGCCGAAGATCTGTGTTCAGTGGAAATTGTTAGAACAAGCTCTTTATATTAAATCAGTGAAGTAAAGTGCTGAATAAAGTAATACAATAACAACAACAAAAAGACAAAAGAAAATGACACATTTTAAAATATAGCTACAATTGGTTGGTAAATTAGAGTTAGGAATGACTCTGGCAAATGCTTTGAAGGAACTTGTCACCCAGTCTCCTTGCAAACCCAGTTCCTGCTTTTGATAGCCTATGCTTTCAAAGGTTGTCTAGGAAATTTTAAATATGCAATTAGGCAGGTACTATTTCTAAAGTTCATTTCTAAGTTGATTGTTTAAAACAATGTCTAAGCTGATAGAATTATATGAGTAAGTTTAGGTCCTCAAGTGAGCACCCTCACTAAAACATTTATCTCAGTGTGACTAGAAAATAAAAGGTTTGGAAAAACTTGTACAAATGGAAATAGAGTGTGGACACTAATCAGCCTGTTATGGGTAATCCTGGGGACTTTGGAATTCACAGTTTTTCAGGTTTTAGAAAGATAATCTGATATATATATGTATATATATATAATACCAACAGTGGGATCCTGGCTTGTTGCTCATAATGAAGCACTTTAATAACACTAACATGTATATGTGCCCATGATAAAGAAGATACAAGGCTATAAGTGGTGTGATTAGTTCAAATCTGGTTAGAAGGTTAAAGTATTCAGGTCCGATACATGTTTTATGACCAACCAAGTGAAAAAAAATCTTTTGGTTGAAAGAGTTTACACATTTTGGGAATGGTGAATAAAGAGTTTAGGACTTTACTACTCATCAAACAGAAGAATAGAGTTCAAGAAGTTAAAATCTTGAATTAAGCCAAGAGAAACCTGAAGGCAGTATCTGGTGCTTTACCAGGTGTTTCAAAATCGGTTCCATGGTTGTTGTTTTGGGTTTTTTTAATGACATTCAAAATTTATGGCTCTTCATTTAACATGATAGAGTTTTATCATTAACATCAATGTCTTTGAATCGTGACAGGAGGGAAAGGGACTTTTTCTCAGGTTTTGCTGTTAGAAGAGCAAGAGAAAGAAAAGGGACTTAATTGATCTGTGCCTGTGGATGTATGGATGTGTGTATGTATGTGTCTTTTCAAAGAGAGATTCTGAGAGCTGGAATTCCGAGCAATAACAATGAAAATCCTAAGTCAAGAAAATATGTTTGGTCCTCCAGAGAGTAAGAAAACCGAGAGAGCTAGGGTGCTGATTGAGTTCACCACTGAGTAGGGAAAGCCTTGGTGTTGGGGAGCAGGGAAAGATGCTTGGGTCCTGTTTGTTTGTTATTGAATCTCCCCAATAAAGCTTCTGAAGTTTGGCTTAGGAACCTAACTGCCATCTATAACTTTTTTCTTTGAGTCGTTTTTGTGATTCTTCCCTTTTGCTCCAGGTTAAAAATTCTACCATTGTAGAAAGACTTTTGGACTCAATCAGTGTAACACTATAGTGCTAACTTAAAAAAACAACAACAACATTGTGTCACAGCTTTATGAATGTGGAAATAATTTAGAGTGGCAAGCTGCCCACTAAAATATGAAGGAAGCCAAATTACGATGACTAGCTTGATGAGATGGGTCTCTATCCCAGAAGTTTAAAGTGCAGGGTAGGATTTAGGGTTCTAGAAAGAGCAGTCTAAAGTGATCAATCCTAAAATCACATAAGTGTGAAGGAAGGCCTTTCTGGTCAGAAAGTGACCACAGAGTTATCTTGGTAACATGTAAAGTCCCGAGTCGTAGGTCTTTCACCCGAGAGCATGGGTAGAAGCTCCTGGGGAACTTCTAAAGACATCATAGTCCAGGCCCAAATAAAGGTCAGTTAAATCACTTTCTGGAGTAGACACAAATAATTTGAAATGGTGTTTGGGGATGAAGACTAACGATGAGGATACTGGATTTACTGAGGTTGATGGATTGGAGTAGAGAGGAATATGGGCCAACTGTGAAGAAAGGCCTTGAAGTTAAAGGTAAAATCATTCAAGGTGGCGGCCCATAAAAAGAAGATGGGATTTGGGTGGGCAAAGGAAGTGGAAAAAGTAATCCAGCAGGGAAAACAACATGAACAAGGCATTGAGGGAAGAATTAGGGAGTAATAAAGTGAGCCAAATGGAAACATGCTGGGAGCTTGAAGATAAGTAAGAATTACATGGGGGCTGGAGCCAGATCACTAGGTAGAAAGTTTGAATGTTTATTTCTGTAGTTAGTGGGAAGCCATTAGAATTTCTTAAATAGAAGTAGTCAGATTGGAAGAAGGATGAGGAAAAGAGTCAAAAAGGAGCTTTGTGATTAATGCCTGAGCAAATGGATATATTGAATAGGGTGGTGGCCATGGGATAATGTGTAAGGGATGGAAGAATACATACAGTGTGGAACTTAAACAGATAACAGGAAGCAAAGAGAAGGAAGATTAATCAGGAAAAAGAATCTAAAATTTCCAGACACGTTCTTTCAGAGAAAAACATTTACATGAAAAGACAGTCTAACCAACAGCATCCAAATAAACATTTCCTGTGTGTGAACTTACATAAATCCTGTCCATCTAGGCGTTTGGAATAATTTTAACTGTGGAAAATGCCGTGCCCCTGTCCATTATGTTCTATACAAGAGTGAAGTGGGGGGAAATGCAGGCTATGGTGGTGAAGGTGTCTTGAACAATTTAATAAACCACAGATATTACAGAAATATATCTCATATAATATATATAATATTATATATCTAATAATATAATATTGCTCTTTATCTGAGTACCAACTCTGTGGTAGGCCTTTCCTTTAGTCAGTTGATGCAACTTGGAACAATCCTATACTGCCACCTGTGGTTGTGAGAAAGCTGTCACACCCATTTCACAGAAAAGGAATCTGAGCATCGAGACATTACCTAAATCTTGCCAAAGGATAAAATATCTCAAGGACAGGTTGGTTTAAAACTTGAGACGTTTCTCAAAAACCAAAAATGAAAAGACAAAGACAAACTGGGGACACTTGGTGGGGAGGGAAGAGGGGAAGGGTGGAGGGCAGACGGGAGCACGGGGGACTGAG
>JAGFMF010011406.1:8473634-8487702 GCA_019455555.1 Galemys pyrenaicus | reverse complement strand
CTGCTCCCCTCAGCAGTGTACTTCTGTTGATCTGCCTGTTCTGCTCCCTGCTCTCTGTGGTGAATCCTCTCACCACCCCCCCACACACACCTCTGGCCTGTACCCCAATTCTTGTATGCATAAATAAATAAAATTTTTAAAATATAAAAATAAAAAATAATAAAAAAAAAAAACTTGTGCTCTTTCCACGTCCCAGTTACTATGTATCTGGGGCCAGGGTCTTTGGGGGTCAAAGAACCTGCACCTGCACAATATTTCTATTTTAGAAAAGAGGATGTGATCCAGAGACAAATTTGTCCTGAAGATAAAACTATTGTTACCAGAGATAGAGCTATTTTGGGAGAGAAGGATGTGTCCTATAATGGCTCATCGTTTGTTTTAATTATGGTATGACTATATTATTAAATCCTATGTAAAATAAAGCAATCTCATTAAAGAAAAATAATCTAGAGTCTTAAGGCATAAAAAGGAAGGGCTTTAGATCTATAAATACATCTCCAGGGTGTCTCTAGTTTTGAGTGGGTTGTAAAGTCTATTTGTCGGCTTTTTTTAAAACTGCAAAACCATAATGTAGTTGTTTGCTTTTTCTCCCTTTCATAATTCAAGATGTTAGCACACAATTGGAGAAAAGTGATCATGATAGGTTGTTAACTAGGGAACCTCCAAATGTCAGATTCCAAACTGTTATTTAACTGTAACTCCCTTTCTATAAAGTGGGAAAAATAGTAATAGAACCCCACTCATAGAGTTGTTAAGAAGACAGAATTAATTAATACGCACAAAGCACTTCGAATAGAGCCTTGACAGAGTAAGCACTCAGTAAATGCTAAATGATATTATTGCCATTATTACTATTGCAAACTAACATCTACAGCTGAAAAGCTATTTGTAAGCCAGCCAGCCCTTTCTACTACTGTTCTGAGGCTTTGGTAATTTCCTTCGCAACTCTCACACCTCGGATCTTATAGTACAGCCTTTACATCAAACTCATCTCCCTTATCCACCATCATGGCTCTCCCACCACTGAATTAATGAATTAAGTCTCTGGACTCTTAAGGGCTGGTGTATGCCTGAGTTCATAAAAATTTCTTTTGAAACGAAAAGCAATAAGCTTTAGAAAGTGCTACGGTGAATGTTGCCAGAGTAGCAGCTTATTTTGGCATAGTGTTTGGAAATTAATTTGGCTATTTTTAGTCAGAGTTGAGGAATAGAGTTGAAGAAAAGAGAAAAAGATCAACAGAAGATGAATGAGGAAGTAGGCGGAGCTGAGAAGACTCTGGGAAGCTTTGGTGTCTCTGTTTTTCCCTCCTCATGTTATAGTTTATGGTGAAGGATCACTTCTTGCACTGGACTGCTAAGCCTTATGTACACAACTAGTTGTTCCTAAGGTGATATTGTAACTTGGTGAGATTTTAGCAGGCAATCATAAAACATTTTGGGGGAGTGAATGTAATAAGCCTTTCAAAAACACATTGTAGAAACTTTACTAATACAGCTGAATTGAAAAGTCAGTCAGAAGTTTG
Source organism: Galemys pyrenaicus (assembly GCA_019455555.1). Lineage (NCBI taxonomy): Eukaryota > Metazoa > Chordata > Mammalia > Eulipotyphla > Talpidae > Galemys > Galemys pyrenaicus. The sequence goes on along the minus strand of JAGFMF010011406.1, from coordinate 8,486,179 downwards.
AGCCTAGTCATTAAAGAAGCTATATTTATATTATAGGGTTTTTTTATTAAAAAAATTAGTTGCGGAATCGTGACTTCATTAAAGCACACATTTTACTGTATATGTGGTATTTTAGTGCATGAAGATAGCCTATTGATGCACTTTCTTCTTTTCCTATATTGTAAAATAAGTGAATAATGCCTTCCAGGCTACCTTCCTTTCCTAATGAGTTTTCTAAGCTTTAGGATTAACATTTTAAACGTTAAGTAGTGCTAATTTTTAATCTGTAAAATCAATTGCATTGTGACTGTTTTGGTGTCAAAATTTTGGTCAGATCCCTATCCTCAGTTCCTAGTTTCCTTTGTAAGATGTGGTTTATATCACTTAAAGCTATGCCACTTGGGTTACTTAATATGGGAGGGAAGTTCACACCTTGAAAATAGCTAACTTCACACATCTTAATAGAAGGCTATAAAGCAGAGTTAGCATTTCTGGTTTTATAACCCACTATCCTAATAGGGAACTGTGAAAATAAAAATACAGAAAAGAAAAACAAAATATCATTACCAAGTAACAGGACCCAAAATAATCTTCGTAGAATCTAAATATAATTTAGACTTCTTATCTATTGTGGCCCTAGCTGGTATTTTAGGTCAACTTATTTATAAAATTGGTAAGACAGAATATATTAAATGTTTTTCATTTAACTCAAAACATTTATTCGCCAACTTTTGACACAGTAACCTTTGCTTGGTATCTCAAAAAGACACTTACTCTTTGGTAAAAGTAGTTTTCCTATGTAGCATAGGGAGTCCCTGGACTCAGTGAAACTGAAGGATACATGCTTTTTATCAGACTCACTTAATCTGTTGCCAAAATATTCATCTTTGGATTTGAAAACTAAATTTCACTGAGGTATGTGACCAAAGGGCTATTGTCCCTGTATCCATATCAGAAGTTACTATAGTAAGAAACTCATTTCATTTAGACTTTTATGCTTTGTTTAGAGAGTGTTTTATGCCATGTTTACAACTGCTGCCTTTCCAGATAATCCCTACTTCCAAAATGATATCCAGCAATTATGAATCAGAATAATTCTGTCCTTTTTCCTAAGATTTTACGTTAGGTTACATATGCTTTGGGAAAGTATATTTTCATTTTACCTCTTTTTTTATACCAAATCTTGAAAATTGTACTTTACACTTCTTGGATATCTCAGTTTGAACTAGCTCATTTTAAGTGCTCAGTAGCCACATGTGGACAGGGGCTATATTAGTGCACATTTACGTGTTATCTTCTTATTCTCCCAGTGATTTTTTTTAATTCATTCTTAGTTATAGTTACTGTTTACCTCTTCAAAATGTGATCTTCCATATCCCTTTAAAGGTCCCTGAGGTCAAAACTGCCTTCATTATGGTAGTTAGAGGTTATTTGCTTTCTTCAGGCTCATTCTCCCATGAATGTATAGTGTAGTTTTTTAGAGGCTACATAACAGGTTGATACTGCAGCAAACTGAATGCAGAAGCAGATTTAAGAATCCAGCTGTCTTCTATCAAATTAGATCTTAAAAAAGTAGATTTGCAAAATGTTAAATAATGTCATTCCCACTGAATTATTTTTTTTTGGTTTGGGCAAATATAATTTGCCACAGAATGTTTATTTAGTAAGAAATGGATTTGTGGTTGTTTTAAAAGGAATTAGTAATGCATACAATGGTTTTTAAGTGTAAAGGAGTCCTGACCAGAAAGTTTGAGAACTACTACCCTAATGTTTGTAGCACTTCCTTTGCACTGTTATTATTAAATCTTTTATATTTAACATTACAGGTGTTTTAACATTACAGTATTCTACATAAGTGAATTTTCCAGTAGCAAGCATTATTGGCTATTTTAGAATGCCCAAGCATTATTATATGGAGGATTTTCGAAAACATTATGTACATCTCTTTTCAAATGACTGAGTGTAACTTTTATGACTTTTCCTATTATTAAACCCCCTGTGACAGCTACATCCACACCTGACAAACTAAAGAGCTCTGTTAGAGGCCATCAAAATATGCATTTGTAATATGCTCTCTCCCTTTTTTTTAACAGAGATGCGTTATTGTCATGGCAAGGACGGAGCCAGACCTTGCCATGTAATATGCTGTCTCTTAAGTAAATAAAACTTCTGCCAGTGTGACCTATTGGAATGGATAACTAGAATGCATTACTTGTTACTTGATATAGTTTAAAATGCAAATTTCCACCTTGTTTGCTCAGCTCTAGCACTTTATATTTATTATAAACCTTGAGTTTTATAGATCCATAAATTCAATTTAAAATATTTTAATTAAGAAGCTAATATTGCGAGATATTGGCTTTAAAAAGTCCTGATGGAATAGAGTCATCAATTGTTCTTTTATCAAAAGTTGGCTTAGGGTGTGAAATAAAATGTTTCATCTTCTAAGGCAACTTTTTTCCTCAATTTTTTGTATTTTTTAAATTAAAAAATATTTAATTTATTTTTAAAATTTTCTTACATCATTGGTCATGTTTGCGTAGTACTTCATTTCTCCTGCCACCAGGGACACCTGTGCCCACACTGTAGTCCCTTGGGCTCTTCCCTCCTCTGTTTTGACCCTCTCCCTCCTTCTCCTTTGCTACATGCCGCAGGTGTGTGGTTTGCCTGCAAGTTTTGCTTTTTCCTAATCCTTTGTTCTTTCCCGATGTTCCATTCTGGGGGCAACTTTTGAGGATAGAGGATGACCAAGTAAATTTTGCCAACTTTTTAAATGTAATAGAATTTGGTATTCATTACAAAAGCTATCATGGAAAGCCATGAATATCCTTTTTAATGACATCTGATATAAAAAAAAGTGATAATCAGAAATTAAACTAGATGTAGTCTGTTCATCAGTAAATGTTGAAATTAGGAATTCTTGTAATAAAATAAAATTTAATATAAGGGTGACTGTGCTAACAGGAGCAGAACAGGAACTCTTAAGTATATTTCTATTTGTAATTCTTTGAAATTATAATTTTACATATAATCAATGTGATTATATAGTCAAAAGACCAGCGAGGTCCTTGTTAGGTACTTGTGATTCATGAGTTTGTTTAGTTATGTAATTACTTCATACAATTTTTCTCTTTATTAAACTCGTGATGCTTCTGCCTCAAGTGAATTCTACTGTTTATTAATATGCCAGGTTGAAGTATTTTGAGGTTTTTAATCCTTCAATGAGTTCTTAAAAGTTTTCTTATCCCCTGTGTTCCTTATTTGTACTTCCCTTCAATCTGTAGCAGCCTGTTACTATCTATTCTTCAACACATCCGGCCCACCTTTTTTAGGCTGGCCACATTTCAGGACTTCATCTTTAGTGCTCTTCTGTAAGAGTCATAGATAACATTTCCAGAACTCCTCAGGAAGCCAGATGTAGGAACTGGTAAATCCTATTCTCAGAGACTTGTAATGTTCTCGGACATTTAATTTAGTCTGAAGTTTGCATAGAGATAAGACGTCCAAGAGCAGGTGATATGTTAAAAATTAAGACAGGACAGTTTCCAGGGGTAGCTTCTTGATTTGATTCTCTAACTTTTAATCATTTTACATTTGTAAAATATGCTGCCCTGTTTTTCTCATGAAAGGTTTGTTATTTTTAAGGTTGCTTTTGTGAAAGCGAGTATGAGATAACTGCTGCTTTTATTACTCTGCAGTGCATTATCAGCATAAGAAATTGTCCATATTTAATTTCATGGTCTCTCAAGTAAAAAGTATCAAGAGCACATGTTTCTTAATTACAAGGAAAAAGGGGATTTATTGAAATGACATATATAGATTAGAAACAGAAAGCCAACAGGAACAGAGATTTGACTGTTGTCTCTGTCTCTGCTATTCTCTCACTTTCTGCAGTCATTTTTTTTCCATATTCCTTCATCTAAAATCTGTAAAAACCTCCTCTGATTGACAAATAGGAAGCATCAGTGCCTTTTAAGCCAGGCTACCTAATGTATGGCTACCCAGCCTGCAGATGATGCTTTTCTTTTGAGGGCCTGTCTCTGTAAGAATCCATTACCATTCAGCATAGCAGTAGTGCTCCTGGGGACCAGAAGGGAGGCAGTCTAAAAAGAAGTGAACATTGGATTTGGCAACTATGATCACATGCTCAAAGACTCTTCCCTCTAATCTTTACACCCTGACAACCCCTGGCATGTCTTAAAGCTCTGGACAGAGCAGTCCCTGCTCACTGCTTTCATTTCCTAACTGCTCATCATTTGCCATTCCATTTCATATAGTTTCTGCCACTGCCATTCCCCTGAATCTGTTGTCCCCCAGATTTCAATTTCTCATTCTAGTAGGCACTTTCACCCCTAACCATTCTTCATCACTTAATGTTTTGGGCCACTTTTTCAACCCCTGGAAACTGTCCTGTCTTAATTTTTAACATATCACCTGCTCTTGGACGTCTTATCTCTATGGCCATTTGTCCTTAATCTTCTTTAATCACCTAATATCATACATGTCATTATTTCCTAGTTCTATCTTTATATTCATTTTGTATAACAATTGATATGTAACAGTAACATAACTACTTTTATCAATTAGAAAAATTCTATTATTTTAGCATAGAAGCAAGCTTTTACCTATTGAGCCTTAGCTCACTTTCTGGTTACCCACAAATTATATGTTTGTATAACCCAGTCTAGAATTTTCTTCAAGTTTTTACATATTCTTAAATCTTATGCATTCCTCTAGCAGTAAGATATCAAACTATGTCTGTTCTCTTGAAATCTGAAATAAAGCATTTTCCCTTGTTCATTTCATTTATTATGTAATTTATAGAAATTTTCTCTGATTCTCATTATATTTCAGATTTGAACCTGAAATAAGTATTAACATTTTGCTATTACTTTTACCCAGGCTGTCACTCTTCATCATTCCCCATTACTGCTGTTTCAGGTCAGACTCCTTTTTTCCCAGTAGGCCTGGTTTAGCTTCTGGTATTACTCTCCTTCCATCTACTCCGTACATTGCTGTCAGAGTGATTTTTCTAAGCTACTGATATGATCATGTCACCCGCATTTACTAGTCTTCAATGATTTTTGCCTAGCCCCTTTAGTATAGAATCTGTACTCCATAGTCTAAAAGCTTCATGATATTAGTCTCTGCCTACATTTCTAGTTTCATATTTCTTGAGCCATTCTCCCTTTCTGACTGTGTACTATATTCCAACCTCACTGATCCCTAAATCCAGTTGTTGCTCAACCTAAAGAGAACACTGTGACAGTTATCAAAGAAAGTAATAACCTGAGGAGAGAAAAGGAAACCCTTGTACATTGTTGGTGGGCATGCAGACTGGTCCACCCCTGTGGAAAGCAGTATTGAGGTTTCTCAGGGCTTTAAAAATAGATCTACCTTGCAATCCAGCAGTCCTACTCTTAGGTAGCTACACAAAAGATACAGAAACACTAATATAAAGAAATATATGTATTCCTGTGTTCACTGCAGCACTATTTACAATAGCCAAGCTATGGAAACAACCTAAATGCCTAATAACAGGTAGTAGACTGAGAAACATTGTATATATACACAATGGAATACTACTCAGCTATTAATAAAGATGAAATCTTGCCATTTGCAACAACATGCATGGAACTTGGGGGTTAGGTCATGCTAAGCAAAGTCAGTCAGGAGAGCAACAAATACCGGTAATTTTACTCACATGGAATATAGACAAAGCAAGGAACAGGAAAAACTAGACCAAAATAAACCCTAGAAATCTGACTGTAGAACTGACACTAGGAGAGGGGAGTGGGTAGGAAAAGGGGAACAAAGTGCAGGTAGGGGTCCAGTGGGACATGGTGGAGGGTTATGAGTGCTTTGGTTGTAGACACGGTGTTATCACATACATCTGAAGAGTTGTGAACCTATGCTGTTGTATCAGGGATGCACTAACACTGAGAGAAATAATTTATGGAGCAGGTTTGCAAAGCAAGACTCTGCTACTCCGTGAGCAGCCCTCTTGCTATTTGTTAACAGTATCAAGTAAGCATGATTGATTATGTGACAAGAGTAGGAGGTACAGTTTCCAGGGGCGACAAAGGGTAAGGAGAACTGAAGGGGACATATTGGCCACATATGAGGAACTGGGAGCGTTGTGCTGACCATACACATAAAAAGGGCTTCCTGTGTAAATAGTGGTAGGGACTTGATGTAGTCTCTGAACTCTCCCAGACCACCTCAGGTCATGACCACACAATCACATTAATGGCTACCTATGGGTCCCCAGGCTTGCCTCGTGGATGTGGCCACTGTCTTAGGGCAGTCATGCAGGAACGTTTCTTCCAAAACCTACACATACAGGTAGAAAGGCCACACTATACCCCAAAATTACATACAGTGTTGTTACGCAAGAAAAATAATACAGCAAAAAAATTACATATCTTTTAAAAAGATACCCTAAGGGACCATTAAGCTCATTTTACAAATTTGCTGTTTTTATTAATTACCATGTATAAACTAAATATATAATGCATCAAATTTGGCATTGTTCCCATTATTATTCTGATGGATACTATGATAGAATAAAACATACACATGAACACACCTGACCTCACAAGTTAATAAAATTCTTATGTAGGTATCCTAGTAAAGTAAGGAGTGATTTATTTTTTCAGTGTATAATTTAGATTTTATTTTCCAAATTGGTACATTAGTTGTGAAACATACTGCTTTAATTCACAAAGATTATGTAAATTATGTAATTTACTAAGACTATTTTATGGAAAAGCTTATCACTGTCTTTTTTCCCTAAGTTTTTCCTTTCTTCTTGGATATCTACATTATATATCTACTAGAGATTAGAACTAATAGTTGTTAAATGGTTTATTGATTGAATCAGCTTTTTGTTATTTGTAGATTCCACAAGTGATCTAAGCAATATTCCTTGAGCTCTCCTTCATTAAGAAGGGGTGATGGAAGGGGGAGGAAAATAAAATAAAATACTGAGTCTTTCCTAGAGTGCTGGAACAGCAAAGGTTTCCCTAAAGTACACTTACCTTTCCTGCTAATGTTAATTTCCTCTGGTTAGGTGAATTGTTCATAAAGCTATTAAATTTCATTCAGCATATTTATAAAATTTGAGGTCATATCAGCCACAAAGAGCTATGAAAATAGCTTGATATGTGTGACATATATAGTAAAGCCTTAATTAGTGATAGTGATACACTATAATGAGAGAGACTCAGATGTAGTGATTTAAGAATACACACTAAGCATCATTCAGATTACAGTTTGAATTCCCACTTACCAGTTCTATGTACTGATCATGATACATCAGTTTCCCCTTATGTAAAATGGGGCACAAATACATTAATTCATAGAACTAATATAGTACTTGGCATATAGCAGATACTCAGCTTGTTTTAGTAAGTTGTATAGGAATGGTAGTTTAGCACCTGTTGTTTCGTGGGTTCTGTATAAGACTCTAGATGATGTTGTCCATGATTCTGAAACTAAAGCTTAGAATGCCAGTTAGGCAGTATGTTTAACTTTTATAGACTGAATGATTTTTGTAGAATAATCTTCATACATAATTATTAACTCAGAAATCCCTGATCCTGAATGTAACTAAAAAGCAAACAAAACCACAACAAATTCTATGAGCAGCCAAAGACACATATATTTACTTAACTCTGTATCCCTGAAGTTCTCATGTAGTGCCAGTCACATCTCTGTTGCTTGTTAGCTGAATGACTTAAGGTGAGTCTCTGAAAAGTTCCAGTCGCTTATCTGTGAAATAAAGGAGTTAAATAATTATTTAAAATCTATTAATTCTAGAAACATTTTAATTTTGCGTGCGTACTATCTGGCATTTATTGTTTGTGGACTCTTTTCTTTACTAATGATATAGTCTCTGCCTACATTTATAGTTTCATATTTCTGAGCCATTTTCCCTTTCTGGCTGTACACTGTATTCCAACCTTACTGTTCCTTAAATCAAATTGTTGCTCAACCTAAAGAGAACACCGTGACAGTTATCAAAGAAAGAAACACCCTAAGGACAGAAATGGAAACCCTTTTACATTGTAAATAAATTTACTGTGAACTACAGAATCTATGCCCAAGATTCACTGTTTTTCAAGTTCTATGATAAACAGGAAATTTCTAGTCCAGTATTAAGAACCTATGAGAATAGTTATAATTTCAGTGGAATAATTTAAATAAATTGCAAGCAAAGGTGATTGATTTTGTGGAAATGGTGACCACGGTGACCACCAGAAAAAGCTTTACTGAGAAGTTATGATAGAATAGGTTATGCTGCATTTACAAAGTAGCTCCACAGTATATTGTTTGGCAACTCTCAAGTTTATTTATTGTTGATGGAATATAGTCTAATGGCAGTCACCATTGGCTCTGTTCCACATAGTTATTCAGGGACCCAAGCCAATGAATGTTCTATCATCTCAACTTTTTGCTCCATGGTTGTTACAGAGGAGGAGGAAGGAGAGTGGAGGCAGAGATTTGTGTTCACAGCATTAGTACTTCCTGGTCCACAAATGACAGACATTATTTCTATTTGTGTTCTATTAGAATTAATTAGATGTTCTTCCTAACTGTAAGAGGAATGAAAGTGTAGGGAAGTGAATGTGGTGAATGTAAATGTTTTTGCTTACATGGCATATGAACTGTTTCTAAAATGGAAATTAGTCTGGTGAATGAGTAAAGAGGAAATGAAGAGAAACTCTGTTTTGTAGAAGTAAAGAAGTTACCCTTAGAGTGAAGAAGTGGATGTGAGAAAGAAATTACCATATTATATTAAGCATCTAGAAGCTGGAACATCGTGTAACCTAGGAAAGGCTGAGAACTAAGACTAAGCTCTGAGGTACTTCTATCAACTGAACATTATACTGATGGTGATTTTATAATTATACAAATTAATTATATATTATGAACTTATAGTTGACATTTTGTGGAACAGATGTTGATTCTGTGCTACAGGAAGATTGCTCTGTATGTGCATTTAACAATCTCTTAAGTACTTAGCACTCTTGTTTTTTTACAAAATCCTGTTGTACGCAAAATACAATCACAGTGCTAAAAGAGAAATGAAGTCTAAAGGGTTTATCTTTTTACCTGAACTTTTAAAGTTGTATCAAAAGACAAGAAAACCATCGATGAATCAACCAATGGGGTATTACATGCATGTTAACTATTGAAAATAATATTTGTGGAGGTCAAAAAAATTGTGCTATAGAGATACAAAATTAAAATAGTTAATATTAATAGAACAGGTACAGTGTACAAGAACTGTGTTATGTTATCCATATTATCTCAGTTTAACTTCACAATAACCCTGTGAGGTAGAGCTATTATTATTCCCCGTTGGATGATATGACTTTTTTTATTTTATACTTAAACAATTTGTCCCTAGAAAAGGTAAGTCAATTTTATATACATGTTTAACCTATCAATTATCAGATTAAAAGCTATTATAAATGTTTATGCTTTCTGCAATAAAATAATGTTAATAATTTTAATATAGCTTGCTGGAATTATGCTGCAATATGAACTTTTCTGCTTTTAGGGTTTGGACAGAGGGGCCAAAGGCCAGATTTCCACTTTCAGCAGTTTTATTTCAACTGTTAACCAGAAGAAAGAAGCCGCTGAAAACAGAAGTTCACCTACACATCTTGTTTTCCCTAACATCAAGAATGGTAAAAAAAATAATAATAATAAACTTTTATAAATCTAATTCTTAAAATTGCACACAGTCTCGCTACATAATAGCTGAAATTATACTATCAAGTTATTTTTAAAAGTAGATTTTCATTATTCAGCATTACTCTGATAAGTCTGATTAATCCAATAAGAGAAAAGAATAAACAGTATAAGTATTTACAGAAAGAGACAAAATCATTTTTTTAGGTGATAACAAGAGTAAGAGAATGAAATGAAAAGTTCATGAATATTAAGAAAGTTTGGTAAAGGAGCCTGACACAATATAAATTTACAAAAATTCATGATTGTCTTTGAGCAGTAGTCAAAAGTACATGAAATGCTTAAAAATAAGCCTAAAAGAAAGTGAGGAATGCCAGTATGACAAAATTTATAAAACTTTATCACAAGGGGCTCCCTGATGGTCCATGGGGTTAAGGGCAGCACTATGAAGCACAGCAGCAAGAGTGCAATCCCTGGCCAGGGAGGGGACCCACATGGCACAGCAGACCTCTCCTGCCTCGCCCGCTGCTCCCCTCAGCAGTGTACTTCAGTCACTCCACCTATTCTGTTCTCCACCCTGTCTCTGGTAATTCTCTCACCCCCCACACCTCATGCCTGTTCTTGTATGCATAAATAAATAAATCTTTAAAAAAAAACTTAATCACAAGCCTAAAAGATAGTTTGAAATAAAAAAACCTCATAATACATTACAGACATGTCAGATACAGTCAGTTTACACTCTACATTTAATAGTAATACATTCAGTTACAATTTACATTTATTAATCTTTTAAGAAGGATTTTTAGGGAAGCTCAAGAAAATGATGCTCCATTTGATTTGTAAGAAGGAATGTTTGCGAGAATGCAAGGAAAAATGAGGGAGTCCATTCATTCCCAGTATCATATATTATGAAGCTATGTTGCTGATAATCCTGCAACCAAAATGCAAGCTAGATGTACATAAATCAGGAAAAAAATGTTATATGTAACTAGTGTTAAATTATTCCAAGAAATGGAATTGGGACAACTGACTGACCTGTTGAAAATAATAAATTATAGATTTTTTAAAACTACAAAATTACTAAAAAAAAAAAAAAGCCCAGTTTTACAATAAACTTCTTGAGATGCCACCAATACCACCTTTTAGTTTCATTCATGTAAGATGAAAAATGCAGCTTACACAATAAAAAGTAGAATGACTCAATTTTTTCATATTTATATACATATTTTTCTAATATCTAATTTTTATTTTTCTTTATTTTACAGCATCATATATGCTTTATGATACATAAGTTCACACCTCTTCAAATGAACACCAGTTTTGTTGTTTTTGTTTTTAGTGTAGGGAATCCTAATATGCTTCTTTAAGCATAGAAAGAGCTGTGAAAGGATAACCACTGATTTGCTTATAGCGTCCTCAGTAAGATAGGATTGAGTGTATATTATTAGTACACTTTATTTCTATATACAACTCTATATTATTTTGTAAGAAAACATATATTACTTGCATAATGTTAATTGCCTTTCTCCCTGTGACAAAACAAACCTACAAAGATTTGAATGTCCCTCACACCCCAACAAAACAAACCTAGAAGTATTTAAGGACATTATAAATTTCCTGTGGCCGTAAGATGCGTGAGACATAAATTATTCTTGCACAGATTTTCTGTTGACACTCCAGGTTAGTGCTAGATCTAATGTACTGTTTTTGCAGCTTAGTATTTACCTCATTTGTGAACCTTTGCCTTTGACAACTTCTTTCTTCCTTTATTTACACACACACACTCTCCATCACTTCAATATTACCCCGTGTCATAAATCACAATCTCTGAGCCACAGCAAAACAAAACAAACCTATAATTCTGATACTATTGTGGGAATAAAGAAAATGAGCCTGTTTGATGGGATCGAGCAGTTGAGAGATGACTTCTATATTAGACTTATTAATTAAATAATTATAATTTATTTGCACAATATAGAGAAAACTTTGATATACACTATTTTATTTGAGCCTCAAAGCAATCACATAAAATAGAACAGATATTAGAATCCCCGGTGTATTGGCTTCCTGTCGTGAGTAGAAATTACCACAAACCTAATGACTAAAAACCAGCACCCACTTATTAGCTCACAGCTCTTTAGATCAAAAGTCTGTCTGTGTGGGTTTTCTACCTAGGGTCTCACAAGACTGACATCAATCTGTTGACTAGGCTGTACTTTGAGGGGAAAATTCCTAAGTTTCTTCAGATTGTTGGCAGAATTTATTCTTTGCGATTGTAAGGTTGGGGTCCCGTCTCCCTGCTGGCTGTCACCAGGGCTGCCCTTACCTCCGAGAGACACACTCACAGTTCTTTGCCACAGGCCCTCTTGCATCGCAAGCTCAGTGTTTCAAGGCCAGCAGCAGGATGCCCCTCATGCCTCTATCTCTCTGACTTTGACTACTGCAGCCAGTGGCAGAAAACTCGGATTCTAAAGGGTTTGTGTGATAGGTTTTGTCCATCTCCCTATTTTAAAGTCAACCAATTAGTAACCTCTATTATATCTACAAAATATCTTTTGCCATGTGATGTGATAGAATTATGATGAAAAACCAGGATGAGATTATGGATTAAATTCTGTTTATTGCACTCAAATTATAAGTAGGGAAACTAGTACTCAGAGAAGGTAAGTGACTTGGCCAAGATCACAATGCTAAGGTACAGACCAAAATTCAATCTGCATTTTCTTTTTTTTCAGGCAAAATTACATTTAATGTTTTAAATGGTATGGTCATTTTAAACTTTTGAAAGGCTACAGCTGAAATGTTAAAATGAATAGTCATTATACAATATAACATTGTATAAGTTTCTTATTTCCACATCATGC
>JAGFMF010011406.1:8344223-8471544 GCA_019455555.1 Galemys pyrenaicus | reverse complement strand
GGTAGTTCCATTTCTAGTAGACTGAGGAACCTCCATACGGCCTTCCATAATGGTTGGATTAGCTTGCATTCCCACCAGCAGTGTACCAGGGTTCTTTTTTCTCCACATCCTCGCCAGCATTTGACTTTGCTGGTTTTTTCAATGTGTGCCATTCTTGAGGTAAGGAATTTTTATGTGACTTGTGGTGCATATATTTACGTAGTTAATAAATAGAAAAGATGTGGAAAGGAAAAGAGAGCCAAAGGTGGTTTTGGATAACACCTCTATTAAAGGAAGGCATATTAGTGAAAGAATTGGAATTAAGCTATAAAAGAGATAAGAGAACCAAGTTGTGTCCTGACTTGAGAAAAAATTTAAGGAAGAGGATTTGGTCTACAGTGTCACTGGAAAGGACAAAAGTGAGTAAGCACTGAGGCAGGTCCAAAGATTTGTTGTTTAGTCTGTTCATTGGTGACTTTCAAGAAAACAGTAAGATGGTATTAGGAGAATTCAAGTTGCAAAAAGTGAAAGGGTAAATTAATGATGAAAATACAAGAGTGCATGCAGACTGAAAGAAGGAAGAGAATGATGGTCAAAGGACAGGATCTAATGTAGATCCTAAAGTTGCAGTAGGGACATAGAATAACAAAATGAACACAGTGGAGAAATACTATGAGGATGGGATCAAGGAGGAAAACAAGCGCAGGAATTGAGATATTGTGTGCAGTGGAAGAGAAGGGCACTGCTTACTCAGCGGCTAGAGGGGAGGTAAACCCAAAAAGTAGTAGGAGGAAATAGACATAGGGAACTCCTTCTAGCTTAACCTCAGTAGACTTCTTGGAAGGTGAATTAGTTTCCTAGGGCTGCTCTAACAAAGTACCCAAACATGGTGCTTTAAAACAACAGAAAGGTTTCCTCTGGTGGTTCTGGAGGCCAGAAGACTGAAATCCAAGTATTGATAGGGTTGGCTCCTTTGGAAGCTTTAGAGGGAAAATCCATTCCACACCTCTCTCTCCGAGGTTCTGGTGATTACCAGCAGTCCTTGGTATCCTTTGGCCTGTAGATGTCTCATTTTAATCTCTGTCTCTATCTTCATATGACCTTTTCCCCTGATTTGTGTCTCTGTCCAAATTGTCCTCTGTTGATTAAAACACCACGCATTGGATTAGGGTCCACCATAATCCAGTATGACTTCACCTGAACTTGATCACATCTACAAAGATCCTGTTCCTAAGTAAAGTCATAGTCATATCTGCTGAGTTTAGGACTTCAATATGTCTTTTTGGTTTGTACCACAATAGAAGGCTAGGAATCTTTAGAACTGTCTGTTATGGAGAATGATAGGAAGGAAAAAAGAAATGATGGCTAGCCATAACTTTGTTTGAATTGTTTAAATGCCTTAGCCTTTGCTGAATCAGGAAGAAAGAAATAATAATAAGAAGAAAATTCCTTATCCTTTGATTCCTTACTCTGACTCCTATCTACTACAATCTATCTGTACTAATACCTTGATTTCTGAATATGTCTTTCCAGCTGGTATTCTCACAACCTGCTTGTTTCCATAAGTGGATGTACTGTGGACCCCTTCTTGAACATGGTCCCTCTACTTGAGCTCCCATCATTGTGTTTCCCTCTCTCCTATGCCAGTCTTGTGGACTCTGTGCTGAGCCCTGCCCTAAACTTAGAGTTCTACCACTCTAGAGAAGTAACAAACTTTTTAATAGACTTCCTTTACCCTACTGGTACTCACCTCTTTTAGCTATTCTACCTAGACACCACCTGAATTCAGGTACAACATGGCATTCATATGTCAGGGCTGCTGCTGAAAGAATTCTTTCATTGAATGGGAAGTCTTCTGAATGTAAGCACAGTTATATTCCCTTGATCTTTTGGGAAGCCTCTCTTGCATTGCCAATAATATTGTTTCCTCAAAGATGCATCATTCTTGGCAGTTACTACAGTTTTCCTACTTCTTTTCTGGTAGCAGGACCTATGCTGGGTATTCTCTAACAGCTTGTCTCTCCGCCTGATCTTCACATGGTATTAAGAAAAGCTGCAAAAGCCCAGCGTGGGTTTACCTAACAGCTGAGGGATGCCTTTCCTCCCTGTAGATCACATGACTAGGTATGCCTGTTGAGTTGGCTGTCCTTTTAAAGATCAGAGCAGTGTAGGAGTTTTACCTACTATAACAGATGCTAGGGATGATGCATCTTCAGAGAAATAATATAAATGATAAGTAAATTGGGATGGGGTTAGTACTCCATTCTCTTACTTTTTGTGTCTTCCTTTCTAAAGTGATAGGTCCCTCTCACACATGACTTAAAACATCTATTGAACATCTTTAGAAGAAATGAAGAATTTGCAGTAACGTGGATGGAGCTAGAGGGCATTCTGCTAGCTGAAATAAGTCAGAAGGCAAGAAGATAAATACCAGATGGTTTTACTTATACGGGGAACACACAGAAACCAAACAAAAGGCCAAGAAAAGCAAAACTAGCAAGCTGAGCATAGACTGAGGCAAACATCAAGGGAGAGGCTCAAAAGGAGGGAATAATGTAAGGGAATATGGTGATGGTTTACAATGATGGGGTGGCAGGAGAACTACAGGGACTACCTCTGAAGGAAGAAACCAATTACGTACAACCATGAACACTTATGTAAGAAAATAAAATAAAACTTAAAAAGTGAATAAGAAAAGCAATTCCTCACAAATTTTAAAATATCCTTTCACTCTCAGTAGTTCAGAAGACAGTAGACCTGAACTCTTTACTGTTTACCTCAGTGACGCTAGTCCACTCCCAGCTCAGTTCATTTTGTGAGTTTACTCTAGAAGGGACCTGGTGTGACCTAATGAATGTGGTCTTTAAACACTCTGGAGAAATGTGTCTCATGATCCCTGTCACTCTGAAATATCAGAAAGTACTAGTTTTCAGCTCATGTAGTGATTGAATCTGTGTGTGGTGAACTCCTGTAATCTATTTGCAGGTGAAGTACCAGTTTTTAGCTTCTCTGAGAACTTGAGAGACAGAAAGGGAACCCAGCACAGGTCTTGCACTCTGGAAAGAAAAGGACCTGTGACAGCTGCATTAGGATTCCTAATCTACAAGAAGTATTTCTTAAGGCCTCAAATGATCCCTTTTCTACCTTCCTTACACAATGGACTGATTTTGAACTGAATCTCCAAGATCTTTCTCTAGGTCATAGTGAGTACCTTGGGCTAACTTTTCTGAACTCTGCCTATGGGAGAGGTGAACTCTCTTCAAGAACTCTGAGGACCTATTGATTTACTTGTTGACTGTCTCATCTGTAAGCTCCTTAAACTTTTTTCTTTATCCTTTTCCTTCTTTGATATTGATTTTTTGAATAGCTTTTAAAAATTAAAACTATAAAAATAAGTATATCTCAGATGTTTCTTGCACATTCTTTCCTGCTGTCTTTTCTATTCCTTCCTACATTGTTCATGCAAATAGAACCAAATATAAATATGCATTGTTTAAGGCATTGTGCCATTAAAGAAAACTTGCTATAAAAGGACCTTTGAATACTCTTAAAACTAATTCCATAAAAGAAATTTTGTCTATGCTTTTATTAAAGTTTTATAAACATGTCATTGAACTTTATGAAAAGTACATCTCTAAAAAAACAATCAATGCATTCCTTTATTTGGCTCTGAAGGCTAAATTCCTATGAGTCAGAGGTTTTTTTTCCCTCTTTCATCCTTTCTTTTTCCCACCTTCAATTTTATTTTTTGCCAAATGTTCAGAAAATTTACCCTATAGACAGTGATTAAACACCACCTGTTATGACTAATTCACTGTCATCTCTCTCTCAGCTGCCTGCCACTAAGGAAGTAATCAGAACCAGTACCAAAGTACTGCACTGATATTGTAGCTTGTGTATTACCTCAGTACTCATACATTATAAACTATGATATTAAACAAGAACCCAGTCTGAATTAATTACTACCTTCAACTGTCATTGTTACCTTAGACATTAGACAGCCCTTAGGAACTTTCATTAATTTGCTTACAAAATGAGGATAATGGGACATTGTGAGTTGTAAAATATCTTCTACACCTATGTTTTGTTATTTAAAGAGTTGATTATCTAGCATCAATGATGTCTGATCCTTGTCAAGTTTTGTTTTGTTTGACATTTCATAATTTACTCGTTCCTATTTCCATTTAGAGTTAGGGTTCAGTTTTATTACTTGTTTTATACATGATAGAAAATTTGTTATTATTTAATAATGGAAATAATGTAGATTATATACTTGATAGGCTGGATTTGAATCCTTATGAACTATATGAGAATGGAAAAGTTATTTAGCTTTTGTTTTCCCACTTATAAAATAGGATAATAAAGAAGCCACCTCATAAGGTTGTAAGGATAACATAAATGTAGAGTATAAAAGTAAAGAAAACACTTGAAAGTATTCCACTCAATGCCTTTGGAAATGCAGTAAATGTGAGTGAGAATGTATAGAAGTGGCTAAGTTACAGGGAAAAGGATTATGATGTGGTGGGAGTTTACATTACTCTTTACCTCATGGGTAACTCCACAGGTTTTTAAAAATTTGAAATGTGACAACTATAGAAGAATGTAATCAACATGTGTATATTGTTTTAATAATAATAATAAATGAAAATGCATGAACTTAGCATTCAAGTTAATTTAAAAAAAAATAAACATCCCCTTAAAAGCCCCACTGAGCCTGTCTCGATCATATTGCCTGGCCTTTTTGTCCAGCGATAACTTCTATTAGCTTGATTTTGAAGAAATCCTATTTACTTTGACATACATAAACAATATGCTGTTTAGTTTTGAAATACTGAGTAGCAAGCACAAAACTGGATAAGAAGGAACGGTATTGCCACTGACAGGTGAACACTGCCAGGGATGACTGGAACAAAGCCTCTGAATCATATGTGACTTGGCTCTCTCCAGAATGTATAATAGCCCCTTTGGGGAAAGTCCATGGTCAGGATATGAGAGAGTACTAAGGAATAAGAGACCGACCGCTACTAGGAGGGCTACCAGAATTGTGCTTTGGGCTCCGTGTAAGGTCTGGTAGAAATATGGCTTCCCCGCTGTTCAGGGTTCCCCAGGTTAAGGCTGTGAGGTGAAGTGAATGTCCTCACCTGATTTAGACAGCAGAGCAGGGACTTCCTCACCCCACTCACTGTAAGACAAGATAAAGCACAAATAACCCACACTAAGCTCACCTGTTCATTCTGTCTTCAGTTTTAAAAGCAAAGTACAAAAGCAGCCAGGATGTTGGTGACGACAGGCCCCAAAATTAATAACACTTAGACCGCGCTGCTCTGATCTGCACAGGGCACAGTTCCCATCTTGTGCTACTGTGATTCCTGGTCCTTTGTATAAGAAAACGATCATTTGATAGCTTTACTTTTGACTCTTTGAATCACTTGACTCTTTACTTGTGTCTCTGTCTCCTTCTCTAGAAGCTTGTAGAATCATTTCTTTGTCTTAGGGGCTTTGAAATTTCACAGTGATGGGTCTTGGTGTAGGTCTGTTTTCATCCCTTGCGCTATGTATTTGGTCCGTTCTTTCCAGTTAGCAGTTCATGTCCTTGAATTCCAGGAAATTTTCTTAAAATTTTTTTATTTCCTCTCTGCTTTTTCTAGCCATTCTTCCTAGATCACATATTATTAAAAAATCAGACCTGCTGAACTCCTGATCTTCTTTTTTATTACTTTGTTCTCTTTTTATTCTGTATTTTAGAGCACTTCTTCAAAACCTTTATATTCATTATTTCTACTATCATAGCTTCCTCTTATTTCATGGCTGTACTGTTTTATGTCTCTGAGTGAATTACTGATGAGTTTATTTTTTTCTCCTGCATGATTTCCAATTCTTCCAAATTGCTTTTCTCTATTTGTTTTGATCTTTCTTCCATATTGAAGGCATTTTTTCAGAAGTTTGGTGATCCTTGGTTTTCTGTCCAGAATTAATAGTGGGGGACCAATCAGATAACTGAAAGTTAAGGCATGGATCTGATTTGTTGATCATGAGCTTTTTCTAAGGTGATATGACTGGGTTATTGATTGTTAAACCCTGATATCAGCATCTTGGTTCTAGTTGGAACACCTACCCCCTGGCCTTTTACACAGCATGGTGACTGGACTCCAAGGGCGAGCATCGCAAAAGAAAAGGCCAAACAGGAATTTTACTGCCTTTTATAACTTAAGTCACACAGCATCACTTCTCCACATTTTCTCAGCAGGGAACCTCTAGATCATGTGAATGTAAAATGTAGATCCAGAAAGAGAAGCCAATTTCAGAACTTTCTTATATCTTGTTACAGGGTAAGAAGTTGTAACTAAAATCAGGTGTTCAGATGGCACATGAATATTAAAGTTCCTATGTTTTTCCATATCTCCGTTACGGTCATCATATAGAGCACTCTAATAGAATACTATTTTACCCTTTTTGATGGATTTGTAAGTCCTGTCCATTTTGTTCTTAAATAGTTGCACAGTGGAAGTTAGAAATTATTTAAATCATTGTTTTTTAACCCTGTTTATGTTCTTGGTTTAATTTTTGTAGCAAATATAATTTTTGAACAAATATTCCTCAGAGCATCATTATAATTAAACAGAAAAACCGAGTAAACCTACCCTCCTAGCACCACTGCTCTGAGGAGACCCTTGTAGTCCTTGGGAACCTTGGTAACAACTGACTCTGGCCATCTCTTTCATTTTATATGTCAAAACTAAGACCAAAGGTGTTTGAATGACTTATCTAAATTGAAGAAAGTAACCCAGCCAGCCATAGTAACTAGTCTTTTCCAAGGCTGGTGCTTTTCCATTACTTATTATTTAATTGAAGATTATTAAGATGAAATTTAGCATCTAACATTTGCAACAATGTGTCACCAGCAGCAAGCCTTTTATATGAGTATTTCCTCTCCAGCTATAGAGGAACAGGGAGTGGAGGGCCAGGTTCCTGCTACTGAACACTCACCCTATATAGGAACTCTTGTTTACCTATGATACTGCTGTTGCCACCTGTATTGGGTGACGCAAACAATCTTCAGTCTACTAGTCATGTGCCAAATGTGAGCTTTGTGGAAAGCTACATATTACTAGTTTCCAGCCAAAATTAGTCTGTGATAGCTTCTTGAAAACAGTGAGCTGGCAAAATTTGGCTGATAATCTCCTACCCTTATACATAGTTGTATTATGTTCTTCAGACTTTTTTCAATATACTGCTTGCTCCCACCACAACCCTAATTCTTCTTACACTGGCTTCAAGTGTTTTACTTAATGTTTCTAAGCAACCAACTATAATTGGCAACACTATATTAAAAGAAAGATAAAGTGATTACTGCTTATCAATTTAGAACAGAGTGTTCCCAAGTATTGACTGAATGAAACCTAAATGACAGGTTTTCACTGATAAACATATTTTGGCTTTTTTCAAGGTATTATGATGTCCTATATTACAGAAAAAGCTGCATATGATAGGACAGAAATTTCTCTGTTCTATTTATAATATCAGTTTGAGATTTAATTAATCTCTCATCACCACAGTTATTGATTTTCTCTTTTGAATTAGATTTAATAACCATCTGTGAGAACAGGCTGAAAGCCTGTCTCTGGAAATAATGCCTTAATAGTCAGGGACATGAGAGCAGCTGTGAGCTGTTATTCTTCCTTTCTTAATAGCTGAATGTCACATCCTGTAGTTTGGCTTTCATTCACTAATGTGAGCAAAGAGATTGCCTTTATTTCTGACTCAAGTTCCATTAACATAGTACGTTAACACTGTACGTTAATACCGCACTACTCTTCAGTCCAAATTACCTTCTGAACTGAAAATAAATCTCATCTGGGTCTCTGGTTCTAACCTCACCCTATATCCTCTTGGCCTTGGCTTTAGTATTTCTCTTAAACAAGGATCTCCCCACTTTTAGGCTTTGCCAAAATCCAGTTCTATTGCTAAAATTCCACTTCCACCTCAGCATGGTATTAATAAAAATGAGTGGGTATAAAAATGTGTATATATGCTCTGTGGGTGAATAAGTTAATTTATATTTGAATGAGTCTGTTTGTATCTAATAGTGGGTGTTTATAGCCAGGTTGAGAAAGGTGTGGGAAGGGATAGGAAAGGGTAAGCCTAGTGAAGAGGAAGAGAACTGTAGAGGAACCTCAAAAGATAATGTAGTAAGACTGGTGTTAGAAAAAGGAGACTTTTTATCATCTCTTTCTTTTCTGCTGAGAAGCCATTTCATTCCTATTAGTAAAGATTGCTAAACATAATCCATAAAGAATTATTTGCAGAGATAATCTAATTTCATTTGCTGAGCCTTTGTCCAGTATATACCTAAAGAACGTATTACTGGAAGTTGTATAGTTGTGTATTTACTGAAGGGCATAAAAATTATAGGCTGAATCAAAGCACTTTTTAAAATTTTGTCACCACCAATGTTCTCTCTTCTGAAACCATTGAACAGTGTTTCTCAATGTGTACCTCAGACTAGCATCGTCTTTTCTCAATGATTTTTTAGAAAATATCTCTGTTTATAAATGTTCCAGATTTTTTTCTTCAATTTCTAACCTGTCTTTTTATTTTAAGATACCTTTGATTGTCAAGAGTTCTTAATTATAGCAGTCAAAAGTAACTCTCTTTTACAGTTGTACTTACTTTTCTGTTCCCTTTAGAGAATCTCTTATCTAAAAACCAGAGGAATTCTTCTATTCCATTTTTTTTCCTTTTGACAATTTATTTATTACAGAGTAAGAAAGATAAGGGGGAAGATGATCCATCTTATTTTATACCTGTATGGTTAGCAATATTTTGAAGTCCTTTTTTCCAGGGCCATTTATTTCATATGTTGAAATTTCCTTTACAAATGGATGTGATTCTGGCTTCTTAATTCTGTTGGTCACATTATTCCTATATTAGAAGAACACTCTCTTAGTTAGTATAACTCAAAACTTCTGATACCTGGTAGAACAAGATCCACCCTTACTCTTTTTCACTAGAAATACCTTGGTTATTCTTGTCCATTTGGTCTTCTGTATAATATTTAGAATCAGTTTATCAGATTTTAATATATTGCTGAGATTTTTATTGCTTGCATTTAATCAATTAGGGAATACTGATTTCTTTTATGATAGTGTTTCTAGACACTAATACGGTATTATTTTCTGTTTACTTAGGTTTTGTCATAGTCTACAAGAGTTTCAGTATTTTTAAGATTTTATTTTTATATCAAAGAACTGGGGTACAGATCAGAGGTATGGAGGGTGCAAAAGTTCATCAGAGACAGAGTGGGGAGCAGAGCAGGAGGATCTACTGAAATATACTGCTGAGGGAGCAGCAGGGAGACAGGAGAGGTCTGCTGAGCCATGTGGGTTGGCTCCCTGGCTGGAGATGAAACTTATGCTGCAGTGACTGCTGATAGCTTCATCATGCTAAGAATCCCTTGAGCCACCAGGGATGCCCCTCAGTTTTTTCTTTATAAAGATTTTAATATTTATTCATTAGCACTTAATTTCTTATAATTTTGAAATTTTACTTTGAAATTATACTTTTTTTTTTTTACTGGTGTTTAGAAATGCAGCTGACTTTTTACATAGAATTTCATTTGTTTGTATCAACTACCTTTATAAATTCTTATTTTCATTTATTGATCTGTAGTTTTTTTGGTCTCTTTATAACCAAATTATCTGCAAATGACAGTGTTATTTCTTCCTTTGTAATCCTGTGTCTTTAATATCTTTTTCATGTCTTCATACTTGCTGTAGTGTTGAACTCCAGCAGTGTTGAATAAAAATGTTTATATTAGACTTATCTTATGTTACTCCAGTCTTTATTTAGATGGAAATACTTGTAATATTTCGCCATTAATTATGTTTGCTGTAATTAGCTTTGTGTCCTTCAAATGGAATGTAGATTTTTTAAAAACAAAATTTCACAAAATATAGACAAAATTTTTTTCAATAAGTTATTCATATGAGGGATTATAAACTCTATATTCCACAAAACAGTGTCATAAAATTCAAATTGATGATAGAAATTTAAACATGCTAGCTGAAAATTTTTAAAAGTAGTTCCTCAGTAGTTTCCTCAGTTCATTTAAGCTGAACTTACAGGTTTAGGAAATAGAAACACTGAGAATACCATAATTTATGAGCTAAGACTAAAGCTATATTCAAAATAAAAGTTATTACCTTTAACATTTTCATCCTGAAATAAAATAAGGAAAGGTGTAATCTTCCAAAATTGGATTGATCCAGAGCTCAGTTCCCAGAGCTCTGTTCTTAGCCTTTTTCTCGGTTTGCACTTTCCTCAGGGATCTTATTATTGCCACAGTTTTACTACTTTCCGTAAATTATAAACTTCAGATCGCCCCTGCACTCAAAAGTCATATATTCATTTATCTATCTTCCATTTGTTCTTGGATGTGTAATCTTATATTTAATGTGACCAAAAGAAAGCTTTTTATTTTCTCTCCTCACGAAAAAACACAAGCAACAAATAAAACCAACACTTCTAATAATTTCCATTTCTGTTAATGTCACTGCCATTCACTCAGTTGGTTAGGCTGCATTATTTGAAACATCTTTGGCTCCTGTCTTTCTCTTATAAATCCTGGCATTTCTGCTTTCTCTCAACACATCTTCCCACAATATATCCTATTAATTCTGTATTTAGAATACATCATAAGCCAATTCCAGTACTCATTAGTTACACTATTACCGCTCTGGTCCAAGCTACCACCGTCTCTCACCAAGCCTACTGCCTTTACCGTATATTTATAGATATTATGAAACTTATGGTACTTGAAATTGGCTCATTCATAGCTGATTAATGAAATCATATGGATAGCCCAATATATGAGTCCCCAATATGTAAGAGAACTTAATATATGATAGAAGAAATGCAAAAAATAATGTGAAATTACATGCTTTCATCAACAGTATTCTAAAATTGGTCATGTATCCCCAGCCAGAGAGGGAACCCACAGGGCGCAGCAGACCTCTCCTGCCTTACCCGCTGCTCCCCTCAGCAGTGTACTTCAGTCGACCTGCCTGTTCTGCTCCCCACTCTCTCTTTGGTGAATCCTTTTACCCCCATGACTCTGGCCTGTATCCGAGCTCTTGTATGCATAAATAAATAAGATCTTTAAAAAAAAATAAAGACCCCCCCCCAAAAAATTGGCCATGTAGGAAAATATGCTTATATAAGAAAATGAATTTCATAAATATTGGTAGACAACATTTATTGAACATTTGTACTTGGTAATGTACTAAGTGCATCCTTCACATGTACTATAATGAAGAAACACAAATTTAGAAGAGTTCTCTGACCTGATTTCTAGGAAGGAAGGCTAACTAGTCATGAAAATATCAAGAACTAAATGGACATGTTGATCAAATTAACTAAAATAGTGTTAGTTAAATACTTTTCTAAAAGGTAAGTAAACATCAATTTCTGTGAAGGTAGTACCAGAAGCATTGTTTTTTGATCTTCCCAAATTCCCAATAAAACATACCAATTATATAGCAAATTAAAAATCATGGGCATCATTTACAACAGAATTAAGTGATAAAATGTTCCCATATGCCCCCAAAAATAAGCAGGACAACTCACCAAAACTGTAAGCTCACTACAGAGTTAGCTTCTGGACAGGAGGAAAGAGAGGAAGCATTGGGGCTGACAGACTTGAGGACAGAAAAACTTCAAAAATAACATGTAGTCATTGGAAAGAACAGGAGGCCAATCTTAGCAAAAAGGCTGACACTGAGAAGGGTGTTTGTTGCCTAGAGCAGGTGAATGCAGAGGGTTCATGCTAAGATCTTAACAGATAACCCCTTGGATTCTTAAAACTAACATAGTAGGGCCCCTATACTGATTAGAATCAAGTTTTGAGCAGTGCCAGGAAAGAGGATACCTAAGCAAAAGTGGAGGAGGGAAAACTGACACTGAAAGCCAACATAAACCAGGATTGTAAAAACTCTAAAATGAGAGGCATTAGAGAATGAGAGAAATTATCTAAACTTAAAATAGGCAGTCTATTGAACACAAGTATGTGAAGGGGTCGGGGGTGGGTGGGGTGTGGAAGGACACTGATAACAGTCTATACCTTGAATGGTCAATGCTTTCAACAGTGTTTGTGTTGTAATAATTCATTAACCTACATATTTATTTTTGTACTTGTTCTATTTCATAACTAAAGATTATGAAATGCAACAGAACAGATGATAAACTGGCATATACTTTGCAAAAAATAAAAAAATACTTTTGAAGTTTCACACAAATTGATAAGAAAATTCTAAAAAGCCAGTTAAGAACTACAAAGGACCTGTATTATTTGTACAGACTCAAAAATCCAATAAACATCAAATAATTAAGCTTCACTAAAATATTCCTTGAAAGACAGCTTTTGGGAAGAAGACAGAGAAAGAAGTGCTACATTAGATCTATAGATAACTTTTAGTGTAAGATATAGCCTAATGTCTGTTTTGGGAAAAATTAGGGAGGGGGGACTACAATAGGCCCTACAGTAAATGCCCCTCACTATGGTAGGTTTTCCTGTTGTATGATCCCAAGGTAAATGCAGTACAAAATCATTTTCTGTTCATGTTGAAATAACCAGGTATTTGAAAAAGTCTATGCTTAATTACATTGAGTGTATTTCATACTTCATAGTGAGAGACCTACCACCAATTTGCCTTGATGTTAGACAAAAACAGCGCCTCTCTCTGGATGCATTATCATCTGAAATGAAGGCCCCAGTTCTTCCAGAACCTGTCCTTCCTACCCAGTCCAAAACTATGAAAGACTTTCAGTAAGTTTCAGTCATTATTATATGTTTACATATGGTTGTTTGTATGTCAGCGCTTTGGAATTGTAAGCTCATAAACTATTAGAGCAGAACTATTTAATTGGATCTTTGTATGAGAAATTGATTGAACTTGTGGATCATTGTAAGACATTAGCCAAGAGTGAAGACACAAAAGAGTAGATGTCTCAAGTTGAAGGTGAAAACAAATTTATAAATAATAGGTAAAGGGTAAATAATGTTGCAGCAAAAGAAACACTAAATAAGATGATCTAAGTCAAAACAGGCAAAAGGAGAAAAAGGCAGCAATAATAGAATTTTTTCTCTTTATAAAATAAGATGTCATTTACTGTATGACGTATAAACTGCCTAAGCTATGTCACTACTAAAAAAATCTAAATGGTTACCTGAAAGATTAAGTGAAAGTGAGAAAGCAGAAACAGAATGTAAAAAATCTCTCTCAAGAAATTTTGTTAAGAAAGACTCTTAATTGTAAGGAACATGTCAAGAATAAACTTTTTCAAAAAGCAGTAAGTGAGAAAATTGAAGCTGGTTTAATAATTGGAATCCAATTAGGAATTGTAAGCTCATAAACTATTAAAGTAGAACTATTTCATTGGAACATACTTATGTATGGTTAATATATGTTTTTATTTTAGGGAAGATGTGGAAAAAGTTAAATCATCAGGAGATTGGAAAGCAGTACATGATTTTTATCTAACAACATTTGATTCTTTCCCAGAACTAAATGCAGCATTTAAGGTAATAATATATATAACACATTTTTCACTTGTGATTTATTATAAATTTACCTCTTTTTTCTAACTAGTATTGACTTGGATCACTCTTTAAATGTGTATTAATATCTGAAATTATATATATCAAATATTACTTAGTTACCTTAAAGATTGTTTTTATTTGACATTAACTAATGTTAATGTCATCTCCATTCTTTCAGTTTTAGAAAGATATTAAAATAATCCATTTTTATTTTCATTTTAAGGAATTTTTACACTAAAAGTTCTTTTCTCATTACACTAAGAAGTATTAGAAATCATGAAGAAATAGTTATGTTTCAAATCTTACTAAGAATATAGTCAGCCCTACATGTCCATGGGTTCCACAATAGACATACAACCAACTGCAGATGAAAAATAACGTTTTATGTAGCCAGGCATATTACAGTTGTGTCTGTACTGAACATCTACAGACTTTTTCTGGTCATTGTTTCATAAGCAATACAGTATAACAACTCTTTATGTTTTTCTTTTGTATTAGGTATTATAAATACCCACAAATAATTTACAACATACGGAAGATATGTGTGTGTAGGTTATATGCAAATACTATGCTACTTATATAAGAGATTTGAACAGCCACAGATTTCGTGTCTGTGGGTGCCTGGAACCGTAGTGAGGGGATGACTTTAGTCCTTAAAATGTTATATACACTTAATTCTTTAATTGAATTTGCAGAAAGATGCCACTGCTTCATTTAATACCATAGAAGACTCTGGGGTTAATGCTAAATTTGTGAATGCTGTATATGATGCCTTACTTAATACTGTAAGTACTGCTTATAAACACAAACAAATAGCTCAGTTCTTTGTCTCTTCTGTATTGCAAAAGCAACCACGTTAATATTGTAAAAATCATCTAGTAACATAATTTTATTAGAAACTGATATAACTTTTTGAAACTGATTTAACTTTATAGTAGACTCAGTTGGAATTTTCAGTTATTTTTTTCTAATTAAATGAGAATCATGAAATACTTTTGTGTCCATTCTTTGCTTAGAAGGCATTGCTAAAATAAAATCATACTTCACTTACTCAGCAAAAGTTATTTGATTGTATGTACTTGCATGCATTGAATTTGTAAATGAGTGGTCCTCAAACTTTTTGCATATATCAGAATCACGGAAGGACTTATAAAAATAAAAAGAGTTTCTGATTTAGTAGGGGCAAAGCCCAAGAATTTACATTTGTGACAAGTACCCAGAACATAATTATACTCTGACCGAAGACCCAGATTTTTGAAAGCCTCATTACTATAGGTCAATTTGTAAAAAACTTTCAATACATGAGCTGAGCATGGTCTGTGCCTCCAATTACCTAGATCATCTTTAGTTACTCTTGGTAATTCTTTATAGTTTTCTGATTTACGATCTTGCACATACAAGTTTCCCCCACTATTCAAAAGCAGAATATTTCTAGTTGATATGATTTGGTAGATTATTTTGGGGGACTAGGAATGCTATTACCACTAATTTAAGTAGAAAAAATTAACCAGATATTGGGGGAAAACTGTTTTGTTACATTTATTTCTAGGTAGTTGACTTTTTATCCTATTTTAATTTTATTTTCTGATTGTTACTATTATATGGAAATACATATTTATCTTTAGTTACCTGCTAAATTCACTCAGTGCTAATAGTACATCTACTAATTTATTTATTTGGATTGTCTATAAAGCCAGTGTTGAATTTATTAAAAAAAATGAGCTTATCTCTTTTTAGTCCTGTTATATTATGTAAGCATGGATGGGTGGATATAAGAATTTTCTATTGTATTGGTCTAGACCTCTTGTACATTTTTTAACAAAAGAAATAATAACGTACATCTTTGTCCTAATCTCAGTACCTCACTATTAGATATATGAAAGGATACTTAATAATAATTGTCATCAGAGAAATGAAAATAACATCCATCATTTTACAATTAGTACAAAAAGTTCTTGAAAATCTGAAACTACTTGTTGAAATAAATAAATGAGTAAATATATTGGTGATGTTCAGAGTCAGGTTTCTCACTTTCAGAGAAGGAAAGATACAAATACAGGAAGGGAAAGACTAAAAATAACCGTGGGTGTGAAGGCATCATAATGAACTCAGGGATTTTAATAAGTAGATATAAAGGATGTGTGTGTGTCTTGTGTGTGTATGTGTATGTTCACCTGTGACTCTACCCAAAATCCTTATTCATAATTCCCCCAAATTGTTAGCAACCCAGATGTCCTTTAATGGGTGGATGAATACACAAACTGGTATGTCAATACAACTGTGTATTATTCAGCAAAAAGGAGAAATTAAATGACATAGGGAATCTTAAATGCACATTGTTCGGTGCACAAAGCCAGTCTGAAAAGGCCACATACGCTGTGATTTCTACTAATGTGACATTTTGGAAAAGACAAATCTGATGGAGATAGTAAAAATATGAGGGGATTGGATCAAGAGAAAGAGGAATGAAAAGGTGGAGCACAGAGGATTTTCAGGGCAGGAAAACTTTTCTGTGTGATACTGTAGTGGCGCATACATTTGTCAAAACCCAAAAGATTATAGCGAAGAGTAGCATCTAACATAAACTGTGACCTTAGGTAATAATAATGTTAGCGATATTGCTTCAACAGTAACATGTACCACATTAATGCAAGACATTAATAGTAAGAGAAACTGTGCAAGGGTAACTGTACTTTCTCCCAGTTTTTCTGTAAAACGAAGACTGCTCTAAAAATAAAACATATTACTAATAGAGAAAAGGGGGACATGGCATGGTAGGCAGCTTTAAGGCATAATCAGTAAATAGAAGAATTTTAAATAATAGGATTATCAACAATGAGCCTATGAAAAATAACTGGTCAGGTTTAATACCAAATAGCATTTTTAGAAGTGGAAAATTGTGTTTCTATATGCAAACAATGAACTGGGAGAGAAAGAAGCCAAGAAAACAATACCATTTATAATCTCATCAAAAATAATTAAATACCTAGGAATAAACTTAACAAATGAGGTGGACTTATACAACAAAAATGTTGTTGTTGTTGTTGTTGGCATTATTGTTTATAAAAGAAAGGGAAGGTATAAGAAATGGAAAAGACATGCCCTGCTCATGGATTAGAAGGATTAGCTTTGTGAAAATGACTATTTGAAAAGCAATTGTGCAGCCCCTATCCAAGTTTCAATGGCATTCTTTAAAGAAATACAAAGAATATTACTAAAATTTACATGGAACCACAAATGACAACAAATGGCCAAAATAATCCTGACCCCCCCCCCAAAAAAAACAGAGGTATCCCATGCCCAGATTTCAAACTAAACTATAAAGCTATAGTGCTCAAAACAGCATGGTGTTGAATAAAAACACATGTACTGCAGTAGAAATGAACCCAAAAATAAATCCAATTACCGATATAGACAATCTATAACAAGACAACGGAGCCCGAAGTATAAATGGAGAAAGGAAAGTCTCTTCAATAAATGGTGTTGGAAAACTGAAAAACCATATGCAAAAGGATGAAACTAGATTTATCTTACATCATGTCAAAATTTAACTCAAAGTGGATTAAAGACTTGCATGTAAGGCCTGAAAACACAAGCAGAACACTCCATAACACTGTCTTCAAGGATGTCTTTGGAGACTATACTGCAATGGCAAGGGAGACAAAAACTAAAGAAATTGAACTACATCAAATTGCAAAAGCTTCTTCAAAGAAACTATCATTAAAACAAAAAGACACCCTACCAAATGGGAGAAAATATTTGTACATCACGTATCTAATAAGGGGCTACTGTTTAATATCTGCAAAGAACACATACAACCCATAAAGAAAACAACCCAATCAAAAAAATGGGCAGAGAATTTGAATAGGTACTTTCAGAAGACAACATACAGAAGGCCAAAAAGTATGTGAAAAATGCCCACTGTCTTTTGTCAGCAGAGAAATACAAATCAGAACCACAGTGAGATACCACCTCACACCTATAAGACTGGCCCATACCAAAAAGACCAGAAGCGTGTTAGGATGTGAAGGAAACCCAGTCCTGGCACCCTGCTGGTGGGCCTAAAGACTTATCTAGCTCCTATAAAAATAGTTTGGGGGGAGGGTTCTCAAAATATTAAAAATAGATCTCCCATATGATTCAGCAATTTCACTCCTAGGTAGCTACCCAGAGAATACAGAACACTAATTTGAAAGGACATCTGCACTCTTCTATGTTCATGACAGCACTATTTACAGTGGCTAAGTTATGTAAACAACCTAAATGCCCAATGACAGATGAATGGATTAAGAAGATCTGGCATAAATACACAATGGAATACTAAGTTGGAAAAAAAATGAAATTTTGCCATTTGTGACAAGGATGGAGCTGGAGGGGGTTATACTATGTGAAATAACTAAGAAGAAAGACAAATATTGGATGGTTCACTCTTTTGAGCAATGTAGGGAGACTAAGTAACAGAACAAACTAAGCCAATAACAAAACAAAACAAAAAACCTCTAGAAATCTGACCATAGAATTAAGATTACCAGAAGGGAAGGTGGAGGTTAGAAGACAAAGAGGGGAAGGAGCCCAATGGACTCTGGGGGAGAGTTTAGGTGCTTTGGTGGTTGGTGTGGTATGGTAAATACTCCTAAAGAGGGGCGAAACTATACCTCTAAATCATGTAGAGCATTGTAGATAGTACAAATTAATTCAATTTTTTAAAAAGATCATTTTATAGTGTTAAATATGCTTCTCTTGGTCTGTATTTGTGACTTTATCCTGTTTCAATCGAAGAAAATTCAGGTTTTTTTTCAACTCTATAAAACTGCTAGTCATCATCAAAGGGCCATCAATAAATTTTGCAGGTTTTACACTGCATGGTCCCACAGAGCATTGCAATTGTCATCTTGTGTCCTTGGTGTTCCCTAGGGCTCTCAGATGTGAATACTACACAAGTTTCAGTCCTCGGTCATCAAGTCTAACTTTAAATATTGAAACCTATAAATATAAGGAAATATAAAAGTCACCTAGGTTACTAATTCTAATTATCTAGTAACTTTCTTTTTGCTTACAGCCTCAAGACATTCAGAAGACAGTTTTAAAGGGAATCATTAATAGCCTGTTACGAGAATGGAAAGGGTAATTATAACTAATATTTAGCTAATCAGTACTGATGGTTAATTTACACATCCCATAAACCTTGAATGTATATATGTATTTTACTTTTGGGAAAGATTTAATTAAGTTATAATAAGAAACTTAGAAACAAATTATAAACTATTTATAAAGTACAGTTTTCAAGAGTATCCATAGGTGGGCTTCATAGGATCTATGAATGCTTTAAAGTTTTATATAAAATTTGTGTAGCAGATATATGTATTTTACAAAAATGGAATTGGTACTTTCCCCTTTAACCTGGAATGAAATACTGTGGGCATATAATTTAACCTGCCAGAGCAGAATTTTGCATATTTCTAATATAAGGAAATATAAGCTACTGAAATACTTTTTCTTGAAATTAATATATTTTTATATAGAATGATAGATAATATAATTGATATTTTGAACTATGACTATGCAGAATACACAAAAATGTTCATTTAAAAGTATATTATTTTTTATGTTGATGATATTTAAGTAGCATAATTTAAATAATAGTTTTCATTAATTCCCAACACCATTAATTAAAATTCAAGTGTTTTGTTTTTTAAGCATCAAAATGGAATTCTTAAATGTAATATTAAGTGTACCCTACGTACTTTAATAGCATTGTTCTGATTTTCAAAGAAATTCATGATTTTTATAGAAAATTTAGAAAGGACAGAATATTATAAAATATTAACATTTTGTAGTTTTTTTTTTCTAGTCACCTTTTTGGACCAATTAAAATGCTATATTTTTAAATTTTTATTTTATATTTCTTTTACATTATTTTTTCATTTGTGTACAGTGTATATTTCTTGTCCCAGTGAAATTCCCATCACTATTTTACCCCCCAAAAATTAATTATTTAAATACTATATACTTTCATTTAATTTTAACAGTGCTCTTCCCAGTTCATTATTCTAGTAATAAATTTGCATTTTCATTAAGCCATATTTTTAATGCATGCCTAGTATTCTAGCACATGAATGTACCTAATTGATTATTCTCCAAGGGCCACTCGATAAGGTTATTTGTGTGGCTAATGTCAGTGAACATTTTTGTACAAAAAAAATCTTATTTTCTGAATGTTCATCTAGAAATGTACTAGCAGTAGAATTACTGCATCAGGGTATAAATGTTTTAACATGCTTAACTATATCCTGCCAGATTACTTTCCAAAACAGTTATGCCACTGCACACTGCTAACAGCAGGATGTAAGTGCCTGATTGACTGAGGCCTCAAGAGTATCTCAACAAAACCTGACCTAAATTGATATGTAAAAAATGGATTCATTTCCTTAATACTAGTGCGGTTAACATTTGCCACTTATTAGCTACTTATATTTCTTCTTTCATACATTATATAACCTTTTTCCATTAGAGATTTGCCCATTTTTCTGTCTGGACCTCTTGCTTTGTTATATTATGGAAATTGACCATTTTGTATTACATGCATTTTCCTGAATTTTTGAGAAATCAATTACTGTCCTCCAAGAGAAAACAATCCTGTTATTTCTCAGGCTTATTGTCTGAAGACAGACGAGCGAAGACCAAATAGGGCCTTAGTCAAAAGATAATCAAAAACATTCTGAAGAGCCAACCCATCCCCACACCTAGTGTATACTCTAGACTAATGAAGTCTTAGATAGGACAGAAAAGGACATGGGGGCTAAGGTGATAGTCAAGTGTTGGGACATGAAAACACAAGGAGCATGAGTGGCATGGAGAGCTGATAATGTAACTGATGTCAAATAATAGAACATCTTTAGGTATCATGACTATAGATTTTAAAATCATGAGTGTATTCTTTTATTTTACTGTGATGAAATAGAAGCACATTACTGAAATGATGCATATCAGATTACTTTCTGGTTTCTGTAAACCAAATAATTTAGATTTGTGTATTATTATGCAGTCACTCATTTTAAAAACTTAAGATGTATTTCTGATATGAAAACTACTAAATACTACATTTAATGTCAGGTGAAAGGTATATTTAGCAAATGATGTTGAGAAAACTGACTACTTTGGGGGAAAAGTCAGATTTTGTCATGTTCACTGAGAGCTTCTTGAGATCTTAATAATAATGCCATTCGCACTGTCATCACAGTTTACTTCCTCTTTGCCTCACAAGTAAAATAATCATTTTGCATGGATTTTTTTTTCACTCCTACCTAACTTAAATTTTATATTTCTGGTTGAACACCTAGTGTTTCATTAAATATGAAGAGAAATTTTTAGAATATGGAGAGAATTCTTAGGGAATAAGGAAACTGAGTATTTTAAAACCGTTGGTCTCTCAGTCCTTTCTAATCACACTCTCAAAATTCTCTAATCTCTCCTTCTCCAAAATGTACCTGAGACAGAGTAAAATAACTTGGTATGATTTATGTATCAAACACCCTACTTCATTTTAGATTTATTATAACAGAAACAAAATCCAAAGTTTATTGTCAATTTATTAGAGGCGAAGCATCTAATAATTATACAGGTATTTCTCACTGACTCTTCACTACAGTATAAAGAAGTAATATGATTGTTTTCATTTTACAATTGAGGAAACTAATTCACACAGAAGTTAAATAAATTGGCCAAGTTAACACAGTAAAGGCAGTCTGGCATATGCGCCTATAACTTTAACCACCATTTCTATACCTAGAACTGTTTACTGTACTGAAATACTAATGCATAGGACAGGAAATTGGAGATTGTAATGGTACAGCTATAAAATTGAAGAAAAACAGGAGTCCTGTCCACCAGGAATTTTAATATTTATGAATTACCTTGGATATTTAAAATTATCAAGTATAATTTCTAAAACAATAGTAGTTCCATTGAGTAAAGAGCCTGATAATTATGTAAAATATTAGAATAGATCTGTTTCTTTCACTTTCCTCATTTCTTCTGTATGCAACTATTACAGATTTTTGGTCAGTAGGGCCTTTTTAAAAACTTACAATGTCTAAAAAAGTCCTTATGAACTGGTGTCAACTCTTTAACATTTAATTATACAGGTTCTGTCCTGTTCTTCCTCCCCTTTAGTGTTTTCTAATTGACTCTATATTCCTGTTCATGCTTCTGATTTTGTTCCTTAGGGTTTTGTGTTTTTCTTTTCTTATAAAAGAACTTCTTTCAGTATCTCTTACAGGGCAAGTCTGACTGTAATAAATTCCACTAGCTTCTGTTTGTTTGGGAAAGCCTTTATTTACCCTTTATACTTGAATGATAATTTCGTAAGATAATGTGTTCTTGGCTGGCAGCTTTTGTCTTTTAGGATTGTGAACATTTCATTCCAGTCTCTTCTTGCCTGGAGGGTGACTGGAGTAAAATCAAAAGAAAGCCTAATTTGAATGCCTTTGTAAATTATCTTCTTTTTTGTGGCTTCCTGTAAACTTTTTTACCATCTTTGATTTTGATAACAATGATGTGTTTTGGTGTAGGTAATTTTGCATTTAGACATTTGGATGTTCTTTGTTTCCTGGGCATTAATACTTACTTTATTCCTTAGGTTTGGGAATGCTCAGCTATTATTATTTGAATAGGGTCTCTGATCCCTTCTCACTTCATCTTTTGGAATACCTATTATCCTTATGTTTCCTCTTCTAATTGAGTCAGATATTTTTCAGTGTCTCCTCCATTTTCCTAAGTCTTATTTCTCTCTGGTCTTCTACTTGGGTGATTAGTACCTGTGAACCTATTTCTGAAATTCTCTCCTCTGCAAGTTTAATACTATTTAAAGTGCTTCCATATTTTCTCCATTCAGTCAACATTTCTCTTTGTTGTCTTTTAATATTTCAGTCACTTTGATAAGGAATTCTTTTTATTCCTGGATCTACTTTATAAGATCTTGGACCTTGCCTGTCTTCAACTGATTTTCTAGCAGCTCGTTTAGGACTTTTAATATTACTGTTTTTGTGTAAGTCCTCTATTACTGTATTCTTTATATATTCCCAGGACTTCCATTCTTCTCTTTTTCGCTTTTCTGTCTTTTATTCAGATGTTCTTGCTTCTTAGGCATGGGTGTTGCCTTGTTTGTTTTTTCACAATTGGGGTTCTGTGGATTTAGTTTTGTTTCTCTTGTTTATTTATCCTGACATCAGATGGGGCATGAAGCCTCATTCCTCAGTCTTGTTTAAGAGTGGGGTAGCTTCTCCAGTCTCTTCACAGCATGCTTCATTCAATGCTTCAGTTGTTCTAACTTCCAGCGCTGCCTCTCTGCTGCTGTGTGATACCATGGGTCTTGTCCCACCAAGCTTGCATCTCCTAGCAAGTTGGTCCACAGAGTTCAAGCTCCAGGACTCAGCTCACCCTGCAGTGCAGGCAGGAAGGCACCCAAGCTGGCTGCATGCCCTGTTACTAAGCAATGGATATAGGCAGTGACCACCACAGCTACCCACTGTAGCTGCCTCATGCATAAGGGACCCAGGCTGCAAATGCTGTGTGTGCCACTTGATTCTTTACTAGGGAGTGGCAAGATCACCCTCTCAGTAATTCCTCCTTCTGCGATTGGGTTTGTGATGGAGCCCTGCAGAATTCCACTTGAGACTTTGTCCACTTACATCCAGGAGGAGGCTAAGGAAAGCTCTCCTTGCCCACGCCAGCCACACATTCCCAGCGAGCTAAACCAGACCTACACCCACACATGGCTGCATTCCCTTTCTGAAAAATCCCTGTAGGGAAATTCAGCATTCTCTCCTGCACCCCTTCAGGCGATGGTTGGCTAGCCCCACATGTTCTGCATCTGAGTTATCTGTTAATTCTTTCCTTGGCAATGCTCCTCTTTGCCTCCGACCTCTCCTTCCCCACAGCAGAGCAAGTCCTCCATGGAAAAGTCCTAGGATTCTCTCAGGGCTCTTCAGAATCTTCCTTTGAGGAAATTTTTTTATACTTGTTTTATAGGGGAAAAGTTAATCCCAACCTCTATATTCTGCCATTAAGTCAGGAAACATTTCTTGGATGAATAATTCCTAACTTAGTTTTTAGGCAGTTTTCAGAACCAACCTGGAATAGGTACAGAGGGACCTATATTTCCAGCACTTTATGGGCATGTTACTGTCTCAATAATAATGCATAATCACTTAAGTCTAAGTTCTGACTTCATCATTTTTATTAAGTGCTGTAAGATTAAGCATTTATCTATAACCAATTGTTTCTTTTTCAGTCCACGAACAAAAGATGATCTTAGAGC
This sequence comes from Galemys pyrenaicus, assembly GCA_019455555.1. Taxonomy (NCBI): domain Eukaryota; kingdom Metazoa; phylum Chordata; class Mammalia; order Eulipotyphla; family Talpidae; genus Galemys; species Galemys pyrenaicus. The sequence goes on along the minus strand of JAGFMF010011406.1, from coordinate 8,447,650 downwards.
ATATTTTATACTTTTACAGGTAAGATAGCAAGAATTTGGCTGAAGTTGTCTAATTCATTTTCAATCTATTGCATGTATAACTGAAGTGAAATCAAGTACTAAGTATTATTTTAAGCAACATCATTGATACTTTTTAGAGTGTAACTAACTATAACCAAAGAATTAAAATGATAACAAATAAATAATGAAAATCTGATTATTTACAGGATTATATTTCAGTTTCATTTTGCCTTCCTGCTGTGTTACTCAAGAACAAATAAAGTAGAATTTCTTCCTTTTCTATTCAATCTTCTTTTCTATAATTATTTTTAATTGTATCTAAAGCTTTACTTCCCGATTTAGTAGGTTTCTGACTTCTCTACATCTTTTCAATAATATATAAGTTAGAATTCTAATGAAGAAATAAAATCAATAGTTTCTATTTGCTAAAGCAAAGATTATGAGCTTTTTCCTCTTTAGAGACACAGATTCATAGATACAGATTACGGTAAGGTTCAGACAAATAAAAAGTAAGTTTTAGTTTTAATTATTTTTTTAAGAAGAAATGTTATTAACAGAGCTAATGTGCTATATGTGTATTATTCATTACAATTTACAAAGAGGTCATGTATATTACCTCTTTTAAAGGTACAAAAAAGTTACATTACGGTATAGTGTTTAGTTCAATATTATGTCCAATGAAAGGAAAACGTGCAGGGTAGGGATAGATGAAGGAGGAGAAAAGGAAAAAGAGGAGAGGGGGAAATACACCAGAGGTAGTAAAGAGATGTAAGGGAGGAAAGTAGAGAGGCAAGGGGGATCAAGAAAGGAAATATATGTATACAAAGCTAAAGCTAGACAATAACAACAAAAAGCAATTTATTAGCTAGTTTATTAGCCAGTAGTAAGCTTTGCTCAGATCTCAGATCCTGTATTTCTCATGAGTGATCACTAGATAAAGTTATCAGTTGGGGCCACCCCATAATTTTGAATTATCTGACTGTTAAGTCAGTTTTGAAAATGGATGGTGCTCTCTTATTATTCATAATTGCAATTTATTTTTCACTATTCATTTTTTCATGAAGTTCTGAAATGTCCATTATGATGGAATTTAAGACTTTGGAAATACAACTAGTTATTCTGCTTAGTTTACACAAGCACTCCTTAAATGTCCCTATAACATTTAGAAGTTGTCAGAGCTATTATGTGGTATTATCCTTGTGAAATATTATCCTTGTGAAATATACACTATACCATACAAGTTATACCTTCACAGTAACAGAAATTTCACAGCCAACTTTGATGTCCTTTTCCTAGCAGTTTTTTTTAATCAAAAAGGAGCAATTTTTTCTTGAATTGGGTGACAGTGGTTACTCCCATTTATAGACCATTATTAACTATGTATTTTACATATGTTTTCTTTTTCAATACTCAAAACAACCTTCTAAGTTAAATATTATCATTCCCACTTTACAGATGAGGAAACTGATAATAAAAGTTTAGGGATGATGCCAAAAGTCTACAAGCATAGCTAGTAATTATAGCACAGTAGCACAGCATAATAGTATAGCACAGTAGTAGAATTAGCCCTCAAATTCAGAGTCATCTTAATTCCAAAGTCCAGGTTATTTCCAATGTAGAAATCCACAGGAAAAATCAAAGTCTCTGTTACTTAATGTAATAAATAAGATTATGCTTTAATGGATTTCATAATCACAAATTTAGTTTCCTGATTTTGCTACTTAACTCACTGAGCTTAGTGTTTTTTCCTTTTATGTGTTAAAATTTTAACAAAATTATCTTGACTGTCTTTTTCAGAATCCTCAATTTAATAACACATCTACGTATGTCATCTATGCTCACTTGCTACGACAAATAACTACCTTAGTGGAAGCTGACCATCATTTCCTAGTTCACTGGTTTAAAAAGTAAATCATTCTATGTTTAGAACTTTTATGATCTCACAGCTTTAAGTTTGATACTAATAATATAATAAAGCTTGTTAAATGTTTTAGGTTTATAAAGAGAATTTTAAATCCGATTTTCATATAAGTAATCATTTAACTTGTGCAACCTGTTTAAATTTCAGTCTACTGCTTTTGCTTTTTTATGTAATACATTCCTATCATTGGTTTTTTTAAATATCTCTAAAATGGCAACCAGAGTTACTCAGACATTGCTGTTTTAATTTGTACACAAAATCTCACCATTATTTATGTGGTGCCTTTTCTATTTCTAAAAAGTCTTTGTAAAGTATAGGATAGCCATCAATATCAATTTATAAAAACACATTACTTATTAATTTATGATTAATAAAAATTAAAGAGGAAAATATTTCCAAAATTAATTTAAAAACAGTGATTCTCATTACTCACAATACTTATGTTCTATAAAGTTGCTGTGAACACTGAATGGGTAGATACTGATCCTTTGCTCCTATGGGAATTACAGGGTTAGGTTCCTGTAAGCCTGTGATCAAATTTTCATCAACTGATTAATACATAAACTTGCTTTTTCTGTATTTCTATTTAGAGACATGTTAATATAAATATTTGTTCATTAACATTGACCTCACATCCAATAGTACTATAATTCATGTCTGAATGAATTTTACCGAACACATATATTCGCCACAAGGCACATCAGATCTTCTTGTACTTAGCCACTAACAGAACTTTAGCACTATAGTTAGGAGGCATTTTTAAATAGTAATCACTAACAAAAAAGTACAAAATATTGAAAAACATCAAATTAATTAAACAACATAAAGGACACTTCTTTATAGTGAGACTAAAACAGGAAGACAGCATCACCTGTTCTGCCTCAACTGGAAATGTGCACATAGGGCAACTCAATTTTTTTGTCACTCTTTGCATATCTGCAAATGACCTTGAAAGTGCTGCAATGATTTGGGGGTTACAATTAAATTTTGCAAAGAGGTGAATTTGCAAAGATGGAGTCCATGAATAATGAGAATTGACTTAATTGCCTAAAATGTTAAAAATGTTTAATAGTAACTTTACAGTAATTTTGGTGTCCATTTCTCACTTAAGAAAGATTTTGCATTTTTTCGGTATTTAACACTTTAAGAAATAGAATTTGAGGATATATTCTAAAACTTGTATGCATATAGGATGAATTTTGATAACAAATATATTGCCAAAATAAAATGTGAATTTTGATTGGAATTATTTCATAATTTTCACCAGATTATCCCAGAAGAGGTTTAAACAATTGGTAGAAAGATTGCTGCAATTTATTTCTTTACGTCTGTTTCCCGCCAAGCCTGAAGAATTTCCACCTATAACCAAGTGTTCCTGGTGGATCCCATCAGCATCAAAAGTGCTGGCTTTACTTAGTAGGTTTTGTTAAGTTACTACCTTTTCTTTTGTTAAATATAAGAGACATATTTATAAGGATCTTGAAGTACTATATAGGCATTCTTCCATTTTCAACCATTCTTTCAAAATGAATAGCTGTAGTTCTGTTTTAATAATAAATTTCACAAATTATAAGCATTAAAATGTTTTATGTGTTTTATTGATCAGTATTTTGTATTGTTGCTATCAACTGCATACGACCTTCTAAGTACTGATGCCTAAGGCTATAAAAACTCACATATATTTCTTAGCAGCTCTAGGAGAAAACATACTGATGGGGAAACCACATGAGTAGATGTCCATCTGCCCACTCCCTTTACTAGAGTATTATAATCCCCACCATGTCCTTTTATTTTTTTAAGCAGGTAATTATTAGCTACATTATGGCCACAATTTTAAACTTACTTTTTTACTTGGAGCTATAGTTGCTTATTATAGGAATGTCTATATAGAAACTCTATATGATGAACATTAAAATGTTCTTTTTCCTATCAGAGTGAATTATGCACATGTTGGAAAAGATCATCATGTTAGAATTTATCTTTACAGATACTGCAAACAATTTGGTTCATCCTTCCCTTATTCCTTATACTGATTTCTATAATTCTACATTGGATCACATTGATCTCATGGAAGAATACCATACCTGGCAGAGCTTTGGAAACTCTCACAGGTACAATCAAAAATTCATTTGATTAAACATCTGAATGAAATAATATTTAATAACTGAATTTAAATTCTGTGTGAATAAAGTTAGATGTATACATACCTTTATGTAAAATTTATTATTTAGATATCCAGCCTTGAAATATTCTGCTTTTTAAGCATTTTCTTTTTGTTACATTTTGAATTTATATATGTTAATTTTGGGTCTGTATGTGTGTAATAGCATCTTTTTAAGAAAGGAAAGGATCTATCTTAGTATGCAGTCTCTTGTATATTCTTATTCTGTATGCCATCCTAACAAAGGTCTGCCAACTTCTTCTGTAAAGTAATATGGTAAAAGTTTTTGGCTCTTTGGGCTACACAAATTATAGTCTACATTACAAAAACAGCCTTAGACTGTTTTTGTAAGTTAATATACTATAAATGGGTATGTCTGTGTCCCCACAAACCTTTATCTGCAAATGTAGGTGGTTGGCCATATTTGTCCCATGAGCCATCGTTTGCTAGTGTCTCACCCACCACAGTGACATGTGTGTACATATTCATCCACTTCTTTTTTCTCTAATTTGCTCACTCCTTTTTTCATCGTATTTAATAGAAAAGGAGGCTATCATCTACACTATAAAGAGAGTGGATGTTACAAAGAAAGGACTTTGTACCACAAATTATTTATTACAATCATATAATAGATTTTCAAAACACCTAACCGAATTCTTTAATACATTCTACCTTAGATCCGAATTTAAAGTTTGCATTAGCCAGCTAGACATCTCAAACATAATGTAGTCTCAGATCATGCATATCCTGGAAAGTGCATTTATTCTAAAGGAGACTATGTACGTGATATGAACACAAGCAGCCTGAAGATCCCAGATAATTTTATAAATTGATTCAGTCTTTCAGGGACCCTTTCTACTAGAATTGGCTTAAAATGTAGAATGAGTTCCTGGACATGACTTGTTTCATATTGAGGACTCAGAACTGATTAAGAATGCAGTTTCTGGAGACCTTGGTCAGTCTAAAAGGGATTTTCTTGGTAAAGTTTATTTTACAAGAACATTTTTTAATTAACATATAACTAAAACCCAAAAAAACTCCAAGAGAAATTGTGTCTATTTCACTGACAACTTTCAATACAGAACTCTAACAACTGCAGCACAGCACTGGTATGCCAGTACAAAGGAACGCTGATCCTGGGATCCCTTCACCCTTGGGAAGCCAGCCTGGATTTAGCACTGGACCTGGAGCCCTGGGGCAAATCAGCTCTGGTTGTGAGCCAACCTCATCTGTTCATCTCAGTGTGTATCATACACATAGCCATGTGCGCCATGCAAGGGAAAGCTGAGATGCATTGTCTGTTATTAAAGTACAAAAAAAAAATACACACATCCTACTAAATTAATAGCACTTATTTCCAAATTTTCAGATACACTTAATGAAAAGTATTATACATTGATTAGTACTGAACATCTTACTGATTTTTAGCAATGTCATTCCAAGGGTAAAGTCATTTCACTTTCAGTTCATACCTGGGCTTTCTTCTTTTTATCTCTTCTCATAATGCCTTCATTGCATCCCAGGTCACAAGTGTGCTGTTTGACAATACTTGAATTCCAACTAATGGATTGACTGCTGTCACTTCTGAAGGGAGTCTAAATCTTGACCTGTCATTGCTGCCATACTAATTCTCTCTAAGTGAATTCTCTCTGTGTAGTTCCTGATTTTTTAAATGTAGCAAAGAAGGAGCTCTGATCCAGTAAATACATTATTTTCATGAACTTTGATCATAATTTCCTTAACAAATACATACTTTTCATGTTACTACACCATTAAATACAGTTTTAACAGCTGCATACTTTTTTCCCTTTTATTGATCTTAAATCTATTACTTTGCCCTTTTTTTAACTGCTGTAATTATTGCTAGATTCCTTATTTCTGAAGCGTACACATCAAAAATAGTCATATAATAATAGATTCTTACTTTAATTTCTGCACATGAACTTATTGTCCTAATTTTTCATCAACCCTTCTGCCTCCTGGTTCTGGTCTTGACCATATTTTTTTTCACAGGTAATGACATAGGGGTGACTATATACAAACTGAAATTATTTGTCTAAACAACATAAGTAATTAGCACATATCTCAGAACACTGTATGTAGTTTCCTCTAGAGATTAAAGGTACTGAACATCTAGTAGTGATACATACTTCATAGGTCTGTGGGGGTTAAAGGAAATAAGGTACATAAAATCACTTTGTAAATGGTAAAACACAATATAAAAGTAATGTTTTATGTCATTAGAAGGATACCTTAGGTAACTGACTTAGTTTAATTTTGCTAAAAATACATATTTTTACTTTTTCTGTTTTCACTTGTTAAGCAGGTTTTCCTTCTGTCAGTACCCATTCGTTATCTCTATAGCTGCAAAAAAAATCATTATTCAAAGAGACTCAGAGCAACAGATGATAAGCATCGCAAGGGTAAGCCAGCTGTGAAAACATACTTATGCTGACTATAATCAATATAGTTAATAATTTAATAAATAAGTCAAATGTCTTGTAAATTTTTCTAACATAATTATTAAATTAAAATTAATTTTAATTTATTTAAAATTAGATAGATTTCTGGCTCCTTAGATTTCTTGTTACAAGTATAAAAATTTTAAATTAACTAGAAGAAAATTCATATTATACTTCCCCAAACATGCTTAACTCTGTCCATGATAGGGGGAAATACAACCCTCATCATCTTCTAATGTTACTATAAATATTGCAGGAAGATTAAATGCCTCTTAGAGATCCAAATGATGAGACTTTGTTGGACATCCTTTTGTAGATACCATATTCCAGCAGAACTTTGGCAACAACTATAGTGAGAACAAGGAGTGTCTTTATTAGTAATACACTTAAATCACTGCAACATGATTCTAAGTTTTATGAAAATCAAATAGAAACAACCAAAGTAGACGATATAAGTTATAATCCTGGGAAAATGAAAAGTAGTCTAATGAAGTGAACGATAATTATTGATTCTTAGGAAGCCGAAATACCTGGAGGCCTTAGACACTGGGGTAGCAAGAGGGAGCAGGAAGAAGTTTCCCTCTGTGCTTCAGCACAGCACAATAAAATCATGTATGTAAGATAGCAGGTTGTAATATTTTTTAAAAAAAACAGAACTCTAGACTATTTAATGCTTATATATCTTGAGTATATGCCTTTGTAACATGATTACTCAGAACTTAAAAATTGAGGGAAGACTGCTGTAGTCTCCTTAAAAAGAGACACATAATAGAGGAAAAAGAAATGTTTTCCATGTCTTATCCAAGAATACAAAAGGAATCCTAAAACATACATCATAATACTTCAAAACATTATAAAATTAAATTGTTCATTCTTTAGTAATTCAGTTCCCATAGGGTGTTTTCTTCTATAACAGAGGAATACAAAAGATTGGAGTTGCCGGAGACATCCCAGAGCCAGCTTACACCAAATATGGAAATATCAGAAGGTACTTTACTGCCTGTGTGTGCCAAGGCATTCCACAGCCACACTAACCCCCCAGAAATAAATTTTAAAATGTATATTTAGCACCAGAAGTATTACTTTATTTTGAATAGCTACTGGCTTTAAAATTAGTCTGCACAGTCATTTTGACATTTTCTGTTAGTTGCATTTATAAAATTTAACCTGTGTTCTTAGTACTCTTCCACTTTGGACTATGATTTTTATATTTGTAACAAGAAATTAAGGAGTAGAAGTTTATCTAAGTTTCTCTTGCTCAGAGACTTTCTGTGTCACTCACACTTAAGATATCAAATATCTTTATTTGTGGAACCTTTTTCTTCCAGTATAGACTGTCAAAAGCTAAGTGTTTCCAGAGCACTGACACGAATAAGTAGGGACTGAAGAGTCAGTGGCATTATCAGTTCTTGTGGGTATTTCCCAACATTTTAACTTGTTAGTTACTATACCACTTGGAATTAATAGCTAGTTACTCTTTTGCTATAAGGACAGCCAGGTAATTAATCAATAATTCATATGGTATAATCTAAATTATACTATCTACCTTGCAAAAGAGATTCCTTAACCTAAAAATAATTTCATCATCAGACTGAATCTGAAATTTTACAATTGCTGGGTTCTTTTATTTGAAGCATCTTCTATTAGAAGTGAATTCCTCATAGGAGAAGTAGCCAGTAATGCCTATTTGGGACCTTAAAATTTTATCCATTAAAGCAAATTGCTGCATGTATTTAACATGTCTGAAATGTTCATCTTTTAGCTAAACAATGTGTTTTCTTTGCTACCAAAGAAGATAAGCTAGACTATGAGGACAATTTAGATAAAAGTACAAGAATGTACTTTATGATTGATACATATTATTCATATTTTAATGTGTTGCTTTTATGCTTATTTTTTATATTTTGAAGAGATAAAATACATCTTTAATCACCCATATTTCCATTACTCATAACTATTATTCACATCTTACTAAATCTTCTTTTATTTATTTATTTATGCAGAGTTGTGGGTTTTTTTTTTTTAAGATTTGTTTATTTATGCATACAAGAGCTGGGGAAAAGGCCAGAGGCACAGGAGGTAAGAGGATTCACCTGAGACAGAGCAGGTTGCAGAACAGGCATACTGACTGAACACACTGCTGAGGGGAGCAGCGGGGGAGGCAGGAGAGTTCTGCTGTGCCATGTGGGTCCCCTCCCTGGCCTGGGATCGAACTTGCGCTGCTGTGCGGTGGATGCTTGGACAGTGCGGCGCTCAACCTGCTGAGTCACCAGGGAGGCCCCTAAATCATTTGATATTTTTCTGTTATGTTTTTTTAACAGACAACAGAACTGAAACAGTATTACAAACGTAATTTTGTTCCCTGCTATTTATACTTGTACCTTCCTTAAATATTTTTCAAGTTATTTATATAGTTTTTATGATTGTTTTTGATAGCTGTAGTATAGTCCATTTCTAAATTTTCACTTTTATAGCTAATGCTGAGAATATCGTACCTGTATAAAATATTTAGTGTTGGGCCTCCCTCAGGGCACAAGGGGTTGAGCACCACACTTGGGGCTTCCACAGCCATTGCAGCACAAGTTCGATCCCCCCACCAGGGAGGAGACCCACTTGGCGCAGCAGACCTCTCCTGCCTGACCCATTGCTCCCCTCAGCAGTGTATTTAAGTCCGTCAGTCTGTTACCCACTCTTTTCTGATGAATCCTCCTACCTCCCACACCTCTGGTCTGTTCCCCAGCTCTTGTACGCATAAATTTTTAAAAAAATATTTAAAATAAATAAAATATTTAGTGGTTAGAATTGCTAGAAGTGGAATTACTGGGACAGAAGGTATGAATATTGTTAAGGTTTCTCATAAGTTTTAACAAAGTACTTTCTAATAAGTTAACAAATTACTGTCTAAAAGATAAACTGCTTCTAGAGTAAATTCAGAATCTAAGGAAGCTTAAGCCAAGTTGATCATTGGAAATATATGCCTTATTTCAGGTGTTTCCATTATATGTTTGTATTTACTAGACAGAAATAAACCAAAAATTGCTATTTAAGAAATGAGACATGAAAATATGATGCAACTTTCTTTACTATAGAGGTAAATTATTTTCGAGTCTCCATTACTGACCCCCTACAATTTCACTGTTCCAAAATGAAATAATAAGGCATTTTCATAAATCAAAATGTGTCTAATTGATTTTATAAATTGTTTACATGAAATGTTTTAAATGGACTTGTAGTCTAAAAAAAGTTAAAATATTTTCTTTCTTTTTTAATTAGCAAAGTCTGGTGGATAAAGTGTCTCGAAGACAGAGACCTGATATGAATATGTTATTTCTAAATATGAAAGTAAGACGGACACATCTGGTTAGCGATTCACTTGATGAGGTATAGATCATTTGTTCCAGAATGATATTAGTTAAAACTTTAATAAATCTACAATATGGTTTATTACTAAAATCTTAGTAAGATATTTTGTATTTCTGTATACCAGTAAGTGTGCTTCCTTATATTTGGTAACCATAATCAGTTCCTTATCGACAATTAAGCCTTATGTTCATTTTTATATACCTGCTAATACTTTATAGCTAAATCTCTAGAAAAGGATTTTATATAAAACATTTAAAAATAGTATTTCATGTTCCTGTACATGTAACCTGGATTCTAGATCTAACCTTTGTTAATGGTTAGGTATGTAACAAGTCGTTTTATCTTCCCTAGGCCTCATATTACTCATTTAGTATTGGATGAGTCTAGTAATAAGAGGTCTGACCTAAAGGGTATATTGTTTTGTGTCTGTCCAGGCTCAAACATACTCTGATTGCATGCATACATATTACAGAGTTTCATGTGTGTACAGTCCTTCAACCAGTCCTTCACATAGCTATTAGAAAATGGTGGTTATTTCTTAAAGTTTAGTATGGGGATTTCTTAAAGTTTAGTATTGAAGAAAAGTTAAAGAAAGTAAGTTATTTTATATTGTAAGCTGCTAAATTGAAAAACTGGAAAAAATATACCAGGAAGCAGTAACTTTGGGCAAGGTACCTAATCTTTCAAAAAACAAACAAAAAAGTAATACCTCGTTTACATAGTATCTAGGAAATGGGGTGGATGCATGCATGGAGTTTTGTGACATTGTGAATAAGATAAAGATGAATACCACATTTACCAAAATTGAGAAAGTTAATTTGTTATTCCATTTTGTTCTCTTCTATATAATTTCTTCAACTAGTTAACCCGGAAAAGAGCAGACTTGAAAAAGAAATTAAAAGTTACATTTGTAGGGGAAGCTGGTTTGGATATGGGTGGTTTAACAAAGGAATGGTTCCTGCTGCTAATTCGCCAAATTTTTCATCCAGATTATGGTGAGTATCTAATTCTTATGAATAGTGTTTCTTCATAGTTGTTAGGCAGGTAGTCACTTTTATTTTTAATCTATGCTATGATCTGACAATTTTTTTCAACTATAAATGTTGAGTAATTTTTAAGCACCTTTATGTTCATTTAAAAAAAACAATTTTTGATGATCAAAATGCTTATTATCCTAACTGGACTCCTATACAAAATGTATATGGCAAATATACGAAAGTATATATTTGCAAGGAAATATTCACATCTTTCCTGAGTAAGCCAAATGTATGAAAATTTGTCTGAAATAAAGAACATTCAGAATGAAAAAACAAAACTAGTTTTCTCTATACTAATATTTATAATCATTTTAACAAAAAATCATTAATTTTTAAGATAAAAATAAACCTTTGAAGTTAAATTTGGTTTTTTGTAAGCACCTATATATTCCTTCTTGTCAAATGTTTTTCTTAAACGAAATATTTTAAGTTTTCTCATTCTTAATTTTTTTTACATATGTACATATGTCTATAGATGACTTTATGATAATGAGAAACATGACGTGGGTAAATTGAAATCTATATAATCTTCAAAATTAATACCATAAATTATAAATAATAAAATACTTTTTATAAAAGAAACTTTTTTATCCTTGGTTTCAGGATAATAATAAACAATAAAATACTCTCATTGCTTTCTGTACTTATATTTTATGTATTTTAATATGAAAAATGGTTTGTAATAGAAACTGATACTGAAATGTTTTCTTCTAATTGATACACTGATTGTTTTAATCACTTTTGTTTATGAAATTATGTTTCTTTTTTAGGCATGTTTACATATCACAAGGATTCACATTGTCATTGGTTTAGCAGTTTCAAATGTGATAACTATTCTGAATTCCGATTGGTTGGAATTGTATCCTTTAAACTTTCCACTAGGAGGTGCTAACAGATTAGAGATTTTATTTAAAGTTATCAGGATTTTGGAAACTTCTCATTAAGCATTCCACTCATATTGAAATTCCTGTCAAATTTAATATTAGATTTTCAATAGCCTTTATTATTTGCCACATCACAGCTATATAACATCAAATTTAGTTAATTGAAAGAATGACTCAGTTTATGTTTTGAGGTAAGGACTGAAAACATCTCAAAATAGAAATGGTTATTTCCTATTTCATATATAATTCAAATTGGATGAAATGTAAGATACCTTTTTAAATATCAAAATATCTTTTCCATTCATAATGAAGTATTTTTCTGTGAGTTCTTTTACTTTGTGTTTATTTCATTTAGTTATTAAATCAAAAGCATAGTAATTAAATCCAGCTCTTCAATAGGTCCGAGATCACAAGAGTTCCATAAAAATTAAAAATTGAATGTAATGGGAGTATCTAATATACTATTTTATAGTTTTTAAAAAACTGCTTAAATCCCTTTACTATCCTTGATCCCTATCAATTATATTGGAGAGGGCATTGCCCTACTGGGTAAGAGACCAGATCGGGCTCCTACATTATTAGCTTTATAAATTCTGAGAGAAATGGGGGAAGAATAAATAATGAGCAAGCACTGAATATACATAGGTTTAAAATAACAGGAAAAAAACTTTGCCTTTAAGAAGTTTACCATCTAGAAGTTTACAGGGCAGAGGGGGATACCCCTGAACCCACAAACCTACCGTTTTAAATAGGTTCTGCCATCAACTGCCATAAAGACAAAACATACTCTGATATGTAAGACATTCAGGACTAGAGAGAGCTGAACATGGACTAGGAGGATTTGTAGAAAAATGTCTCCTTATGTTAGATCTATTATAGAGCAACGGGCAGATTCACTTGAAGCAGAGAGCACCCTGGGAGTTAAGGAAGTTACTGCCAGAAAAAGATAAGAGCAATCTCGTGAATGTTGTTGTTCTCGTGAATCTTTGTTGATGTGTCCTAATAAATCCCATGGAATATATATATAAAAATTGCGAGATGGACGAAAAGGTAGGGAGGAGAAAACTACATCTTGAGACAGTAAACATAATTTAAAATCTTGTATATATTATCATGTATAAAGGCCCAGAGTGCTTAAGTCCACAATAATGGTATACTTAACAATTCTTAAACTTTTTAAATTTTATTATCTATATTAATTGTTTGTAAGTTTATATTTCATTGACATCTGAAGTCATAGGTGCTTCTCACTATACAATATGAGTATTTTGATTTTGATTTTGACTTTCTAATATTTGAGATTTTGATTTTGACTTTCTAATATTTGTAATAAAACAATAGCTCTTATTTAGCTATTTCAGTCTTAGAGTGGTATTATACATAAAATCACGAATTGCTAATTATTTTCTTTTGTAGTAGACACTAGTTTCTATTCAGTCATTACTCACAAAGCATATTAAACATATCTGTATGTTGGATATTTCAAGTTAAACAATTAAATCTAAAATTATAGCCACTACTATCTCATTATTATATGTATTTATCTCACACACACACAAAAAAAAAACTGTAGAAAGTAAGAGTGATGCCCTAAAAGCATGGTAATAGGGGAAATGTGAGCTGGTAGTAGCTAGTGATCATGTAAGTTCCTGAGAGATCTACTTAAGTGAGAACTGAAAATTGAAAAGTAATAAGCATGATGATTCAGAAAATATGGATTGGTTTCATACTGATTTCCAGTTTTTAAACTTCAAGACCAAATATTTGTTGTTCTAGTAGTTCTGGCAATATTGCCTTCCTGACATATTTTTAAACATGGTAAGGCCTAGTAGTTTATAAGAAATATTATAATAAAACCTATATTAACAGTTATAAAATATTTTGAAGATCACATGAAGAGCCACAATATAACAATTTTTTTAAAATAGAATTTTCTATACCAAAAAGGGCACTAGAACTAAGCATAGGGGGTTATAGTATAGGGTTTTCAAATTTGGCTCTCTATGCATTTACATGGCACCCCAGTAGCTTTAACAGTCTCCCTTCTCCCCCCATTCCTGCTTCAGCGAGATCAAGCTAAATAAATGACACGCTTCTGCATATAAGTGTCCAAGAGCAAATCCGTTGAGCCTCATCTGTTAAAAACCTCCCTTCAGGATTACAACTTTAAAAACTTGTTTAGAGAAAAGCACTTCGAATTTGTTATGCTAGTAGATGGTCATGAATGGTAACTAGAGTAGTATTGTGGTCATTATCACTATTGCTATTATTATAATTATAGAAGCATATTGAAGCTTATTTTCAACTTCTGCCCCTTGAACACACTGCTCAGTCTTTTCATATGGTTACCTACACAGTAGCATATCTACTTATTATGACTAGCTTTCACTCAGCCCTATCTATTTTTTTTAAATTTTGTTTCAGTAATTTATTCAGCCTAGAGAAATGTTTAGATTTCTCTTTGAGCCTATAAAATTAATGACTTATTTAATAACTTGATACTTAAGTGATAGTTGACAGTTGAAAAATTACGAAATTTCATCTAAAACCCCTCTTTCAGCAAATACATATGTTACATTATATTATGTAACTGATAAATGAATACATATAATTGGGTAAAGTTGATAAACATCTGTAGCTTTTTTTTTTTTAAACACTGTGTAAGTGCCACATTATTAAAGGCCTTTCAGGTATTACTGTAGGAAATTAATTGCCCTGTTAGCTTATCAACTGTGTGCATAATATTTATTTAGTTCACTTCTTTCTTTAGAGTCTGTATTTAATCTTAACAAAGCTAGGTGGATTGCCAAAATCACTAGCGTATTCTGTAGTGAGTTCTGCTGAATAAATTACCACTGCTACTTATAAAATGCCCAACATCTTTTAAGTTTAGAAACTGTGGTTTTATATGTTAAATAATTTATAGAAAAGTATGAAATTGCTATCTATCATGACATTAGATAAACTTTTATAGGAAAATCATTAGATGCTGCTAGGTGAACACCTCCTGTTAACAAGATTTTTGGTAATCAAGGAATTTGTTATGTAAAATAAAGGAAAATTAAAGGAAGTATGTGGGATTGATTAGAAAGGCACAGCGTTTGATCTGAAAGAAGTATGCAAGAAATGGACTGATGCATAATTCAAAACTCATTTGTTGTCATGGATTTTATGTTAATGCTTAACATTCAGTATGCATAGCTTATGGGACTAGCTGTTTATAACAGCATTACCTTGGATATTCGTTTCCCGCCCTGCTGTTACAAGAAATTATTGAGCCCGCCAGTCGTTCCTAGTGATCAAAATATCCCAGTAGGCATCTGCAGTGTTACCACTGACGACTTATGCCAAATTATGCCAGTAAGTATAAAATTATTAGCATCTTACAATTTCATGTTAAATCATCTTTCTTCTGCCTGCGCAGTCTCTGCTTCTAATGCTATGCTTATTTTTTTAAACATGGTTTCCCTCCACCTTTGTAAATCCTCTCCTTTTTCATCTAGCTTTCTCCTTCCTTACAGAGACACGTCACTCACTTTACGTACTCCTGAATGTTTGCACCATAATGGAGTTGGCTTAGAAGTCGAAGAGATTTAATCTGGTCTCTGCCATTTATTGGCTCTATGAACATGGATAAGTTGTTGAAATTTTCTGAGATCTGGTTTTTTTATGTAAACAATTGGGATGGTAAAACTTATTTATTAGGGGCGATTACATGAGGTAATAGAAACACCTAATACTTCACTGCCTCTGTGGATGTTTATTAAAATGATGCCGTGCAATAATATCATTACGGTATCTGCCACACATGTCTACAATACTATAAATCAATTTTGCTGAACTGTCTCATATAACATTCCTTAGTTCAGAAATTAATTTCTGATTAAGTCAAAACTAAGTTAAAATTTAATAGAGATAGGGATAATATACCATCCTTCTGACACTCCCTGATAATACTTCTTAACAGCTGAGTTTTGATGCCTGTTGACCAGGAGGGAATTCCTGATATCATGCTTAGCAAGCAGCTGGATACAGACTTTCTTTGTTGATCATTATGGGCCTATCTAAATATCTCTGTTTTAATGGTCAGATGAGTTTAGTATGGGGTTGGTCCCTTCTGTGAAAGTTGAGAAACCTCTCCAGAACATGTGTTCAATTAGAAAACTACTCTTCATTCTGCCCAAGAGATGGCAGAGAAGGGGGGTTAATATTAGACACGGTTTTTAGAAGATGGTTTGGTTTCTTTCAGGTTAAGAGCACAAATCTTCATTTCTATTAAACTCAGTAGAAATATAACAAGATAGCATGCTGTGATTTAGAAACCGAAAGCCTCCATTCTGTGGATGTGCATCTGTAATGTATAATACACTAGCTGTGATCCAAAATGATTCACCTACTTATCTATGAAATGATAGGGATAGACTAATCTCTGAATCTAAAGCCTACGGTAGAGAATAAAACAGATCTGAGTATATAACTTCATGACCTAATGATTTTATATTTTGTCCCTAAAAATTTAATCTTTGAATGAAGATGGTAAGTACTGTTCCCTGGATTCACCTACTAGTCCCTGGAATTCTTAATAAAAATTACATTTCTCCCAATTATAATTTTCACCATCTATAATTTTATTAGTAATTGAAACAAATGATATCCAGTCTAGCTTAGATTTGCTTAAAATTTTCTTGTTTTAATGGGATGAAGAATTTGTTATGTACAGTACATAAAGGTATTAATTATAATTGTACAATTCTTTGTCTTCTATAGTTTAAAATCAATTAAACCATAAAACCTGAAATTTTTTAAAATATTGGGTTAATTTTTCTCTTTTTAAATCTTTGTTCATCAATAACACTAGTTATAACCTAGGAAATTTTCTTCCAGTGTTCTTAGGAGAAAAGGCCACTCTCGCTGAAATGCGACTAATACTTTAAGGATTCATCTTACAAAAAACAGATTTTTAAGATTATAAATTGAAAGTGAGAAGTATTACAAATTCATAAACAGTAGTGCTCCAGATAGCAGTGAATTATAATGAAAATTAAACTCTTAGCTTGCCACATAAGGAAAGACCCCAGACCACAATGGTCTGGACTAGATATTTTCCCCTTAACTGACCTTTTCCAATGAATTTCTTTTTTTTTTTTTTCTCCAATGAATTTCTTCAAGCTTTTCACATGGTAGAAATAACTAACAAGCATTTTGTGCCCTGGAAAATACATTTCAAAAGATTTTATTAATGTTGCATAGAACTGGGGTGTAGGCCAGAGGTGGGGAAGGTAGGTGGGCGGCGGTGAGAGGAGTCACCAGAGACAGAGCGGGGAGCAGAACAGACAGATGGACTGAAACACACTGCTGAGGGGAGCAGCGGGCGAGGCAGGAGAGGTCTGCTGTGCCATGTGGGTCAGCTCCCTGGCCAGGGACCGAACTCAGGCCCTCATGGTAGTAGCCCTTAGACTTAACACTGATCTACCAGGGAGGCCCACATTTCAAATATTAAGTTTATCTCAAAATCTGAGTTTCTCTGCTCTTCCTCATATGTAACAGTTCCACTTAACTGTTTTAGGCAATACTATTTGATTTAAAATATAGATTACATATTCCTTTTTACAGGAATTGGCCCATGGATTAAGTGAACTCCTCTCATATGAAGGCAATGTTGAAGAAGATTTCTATTCAACATTCCAGGTACTATTCAGGGCAAATAGCTTTCTGTTAACTGTATTTCATATACAAGAATGCCATTGTTATTAAACAGCTGTCATTCAAAGCATGAGCAAGGATTAATCAACTTCTACCATCCCTTATCTTAAAGGATTTTAATCTGATAAAGTAGACCATGAAGTAAATATGTGTACATGAACAATAAAAGTGCTTAAATTCACCAAGGGTAAGGATACTCTACTAGGCAGCTGGCATATTTCCTTGACTCAGTTACCTTCTCAGAGTTTTCATCATTTCAATATAAGCCTTTCTTGTAGCTTCAATACAATTTAAGAAGTTAGGAGCAAAAACTAATGAATCAGACCGAAACACTCTCATGATTAAGAGATGGAGATTATAGTAATTCAGATGGCCCCAATACTTGAGTATTACCTAAATGACCACACAAGATTTATGAGCATCAGTGAAGAATTTAACTATAAATAGGAGTGAAGTAGGACCCTACTCTTTTTTTTCACCCTGAAATGTTTAATACAGCTATTATAAAAGTTTATTCTTCTGTAGTTTGTGAGGAAAAAAACTTTTTCAAACTTAGAAAATCTATTCAATGACACCTGCTATTTTAGCAACCATACCAATAAGTCATATTGTATTGGACTCTCATCAGGTTTTTCAAGAAGAATTTGGAATAATTAAGTCCTATAACTTAAAGCCAGGAGGTGATAAAATTCCAGTTACCAATCAAAACAGGAAAGGTAAGTTAAACGCAATTTCTTAACTAAAACACATTAGTTTTAACCATTTACTTTTACTATTTAACAGCTCTAAAATTACTTTCCAGAATATGTACAACTTTATATTGACTTCCTCCTCAATAAATCCATCTATAAGCAGTTTGCTGCATTTTATTACGGATTTCATAGTGTATGTGCTTCAAATGCCCTCATGGTGAGTTTAAAACTTTAAATTATGCTCTCAGTTGCTTTGTAATACTGTAATATTGACAAGTAATTCCTTCTACATTTTAATGGATAAGCTTTTGAAATAGAAAATGTTCTCTACTTTCTAAAGCTAAAGCTAGAAATAAAAATAGTTCTCCTAGTTCAGCCTTAATTTTGTAAAGGGAAAAATTCAGTCACATCCATTTTTTACCCCCTATGCTATATCTTACATCTTTTAGGACTTAAAAAAGATTTCCCCAAGCAGAGTGAATAAAGAGATCCATGGGCTCAAGAGCTTGATACAAAGGGACAAGTCGAAGAAACTGGTTAACACAAGCTCTAGAGCAAAAGCTACCATGTCTTACTAAAAAATTTACTTGTTTGTTTTACCTATTGGAAGTAGTTTGTCTCTAGGATCCTAAAGGATTCTGTTGTTTTGGGACTTGTCTTAGCCTTGTAAATATGGGTCAGCTGCTCTTTAAAACACCTTGTTGGAAATATCGTAAGATAAAAACACCGTTTTCTAAAGCACCCGTGTTCTTCACCCCCAGCTCACTGCAGCATACTTCATCATGTCTCTTATCTCTCCACTCAGTTTTATTCTGAGTGTTTGGAGGTCTTTCATTTGAATAATTTGTTATAGGAGAGCTCTTTATCACACATTGGAAGTACCTTTGAAAATGGAGCATTTTATTGAGCTCTAATTGAGTTTTGTCTGTGATGCACTGTTAATTGTGGGGGTTGGAAGGAGAGAAAGTAAGAATTAAATGACATCGCATGGTCTCTATTTTTAAATTTTAATCTCTGTAGGTGGGAGAAAACCTATGTAGGTGAAAAAACGAGTGAGCGATACAAGACAGGCTGTAACCAAGTACCCAAACTTGGAGTGCACACAGAAGGCGTGATGTGATGTGGGAAAGAAGCAGGCAGAGCAGTAGATGCTGTAGTACCTAAGAGAGTTTCAAGCTGGGTTTTATAGAAGAGTAATTTGGATTCATGCTTAGTCATCTGCTTGTTTTTCTGACTGCTGATCATTATGCAAAAGAGGGAACCTAATAGTTTGATAAAATTTATAAACTTTCAGAGGCAAAAGTTTGTTACCTTAGCATAAAGGTATAAATGGAAGTTTTCCTTACGCATGCAAGGCTTGATTTAGTAGAAGTCATGATTTTTGCATTTGATTCAGTGAAAATAGTTTCAATTTCACTTTTTAAAGTCATTACCTCTTTTTTATCTATTTTGGTAAATTATTATTGGTAGCTGCTTCGCCCAGAAGAGGTTGAAATTCTGGTCTGTGGAAGTCCTGAACTGGATATGCACGCTCTACAGAGAAGTACTCAATATGATGGCTATGCGAAAACTGACCTAACTATAAGGTAAGCTCTTTCTCTGAGAGTAAAGTGGTTGAAGAGAGAATGAATTTATTTATTTGTATAACTGACAATCTTGAAATAATTGGGGACTATTAAATATGACATCATTTAGCAGTCCCTTTGCGAGAAAGTACTATGTTTCTACAAATATTATTGATACTTCACATTTAAAAAAAAATAACTAGCTCTAGAATTTCAAGAATTATGCTTTAAAATATCATTTTATAGCACTTAGACTACTTTAATAATTTTATAAAAGTGTTATCTTTATGATAAAGTTAGTCAAAAATCTAATTATAGAGAGAAACTTGTCATTCATTCATTTCATGTTAAGGATATTTTACATATAATGTGTGAAGAAGTTTTTCCCTAGAACTTACTTTGCATTACCTTATTCTGAGCTACAGGATTTTTGTCAAGACAGTTTATGTAAAGTTCCTTTGAATTTCTCTAGATATTTTTGGGATGTTGTGCTTGGCTTTCCTCTTGATCTTCAAAAGAAGTTGCTACATTTTACTACAGGAAGTGACAGAGTGCCTGTAGGAGGAATGGCTGATTTGAATTTTAAAATCTCAAAGAATGAAACTTCTACAAACTGGTAAATTTCCAGATAGTAATTTGTTTTTGACCTATAGGCTTTGCTAATAATAATTGGAGTTAGAGGATTCTTTCACTTTGAAGTCATTTTCATAAAAAAATCTTGGAAGTAGGGCCTCCCTGGTGACACAGTGGGTTGGGCAACGCACTATGAAGCAAACCCGCAGCCACTGCAGCACAAGTTCAATCCCTGCTGCTGGCCAGGGAGGGGACCCACATGGTACAGCAGACCTCTCCTGCTGTGCCCGCTGCTCCCCTCAGCAGTGTGCTTCCATTGATCTGCGTGTTCTGCTCCCTGCTCTCTGTGGTGAATCCTCTCACCCCACCCCACCCCCCAACCCCCGCCAAACACCTCTAGCCTGTACCCCAGTGCTTGTATGCATAAATAAGTAAATATAAAAAAAAATCTTGGAAGTAAACATTACCTTAAAATGAGATTAACTATAGCTTAAGATATAACTAACTGATAATTCCTTTCCATCCACTTTTTAGCTTATTATTTAGTTTACTGCTTTGTTCTTTTAGACAGTAGCACACTTTTAATTGTATATTGTCTAACCTTCATTTTTATTAAAGGTGTTTTTATTAAAATTATTATGGGAACTTTGTGGGGGGTTTTGGCTATTAGTTCTACAAGTAGTACAATTCGTCTGGTGCTCTGCATATGAAAGGGATGATGGTGATGATGGCTTTTAGTCGATTATTTAAATTAGTGCTGATCTACTTCTTTTCCCAGATACCTTGTAATTTCTAACGCTAATTTGAGTAGATAGAACATTTTTTTTTCTTTTATCCCATATATTTCTGATTTCTGTGAGATCGTTTTTTCATTTTTAGAACTGGAATCTCTCCTTTGCTCTTTCACTGCTAGCTGCTGTAGTTACTTTTGCCTTGAAATTCCTAGCTTATCTAAATAAGTCTTCTTCCTTTTCTATCTACTCGGAGTCTTACCTTTCTATTTCATTCTATTAAATTCACTTTTTTTAAAACACTGATTTGCTCATCAGTTTAAGTATAGAGAGCTAAAGACTGTCAAATAAAGCTCTGTGACCTTCTCTCAAAATTACCATGCTTTAGGCAACAAGTTGTTTTGCTATTCCTTAGGCACACTTTGTGCCTTTCTTCCTTCCTCCATACTTTTAAGCAGTTCTCTTTACATATTGCTATCTCTCTACTCATGAAAATTCTACCCCTCTTTGAAGACCCAATTTAACTTTGACATCCTCTGTAAGGTCAAAAGTCATAATTTTGTCAATGAACTCCTGAATAATTTATAGAAGTTATGTAGCTAATCATTTTATGCCTTTTTTAGTCATTTAGTCCTTCAAGGCAGAGGTCCTGCCTGGTACATCTTTGTATTCTTTGGGTAGCCACACATATTCGATGCCCAATAAAATGTTTTTTGAATTAATATGTAAGTGAATATTATATTTAAAACATAAAAAGTATAGATGAAGTTAAGAAATTTATGAACATAATTTAAAGACTTAAACTGAAAAAAATTTAGGAGAATCCTTTTAAGATTACAATTTAACAGAAATTATTTCAGAATATATTTACAAAAATATTGTCAGTCTAAAAAGATAATACGAGTAATGTATTTTCATAAAAAGGTGACATCACATCTAGTCTTTTCCTATCATTATTACTTCAAGGGTTAGTTTGTAAGCTCACATGGCTTAGGCACTAATCTTGAACAACTCTAGTTTCCAGTGGGATTTATATATATATATTAAATATAGTCAACTATCAG
This sequence comes from Galemys pyrenaicus, assembly GCA_019455555.1. NCBI lineage: Eukaryota > Metazoa > Chordata > Mammalia > Eulipotyphla > Talpidae > Galemys > Galemys pyrenaicus. The sequence continues at coordinate 8,425,494 of JAGFMF010011406.1, read as the reverse complement.
ACAAATAACATCACCTTTAGACCCACTAGATTTTTTTGTTAAATAAGAATGTTAGGTCTTAATACAATAACAGCAATGGTTTTGCAGTCAGACTAATCTAGGTTTGAGTATCATACCTACAGCTCCACCAGCTATACAGCCTTGACTAGATTACTTAGCCTGTATATTCCTATGTTTATTCTACCTCATTAGTAAAATGAAACTAATATTAACAACCACTTTTTAGGTTGCTTTATGGCTTAAATTAAATAAAATACATAAAAGAACTTAACACAATACTTAAAGGAAACTATTCAGTAAATGCTGATTCTAATCATAAAGTCTTACAATACATGGGACTCTCAAAGTTTAGTTTCTAATCATTTGACCTTTTAAATAAATATTCTTTTTTTCTCAGGGTATTCCCCATTTTTATTCTTTGACTTTCCTTACAACTATTCTGATAAAATAAGCTTCATTAAAGGTCTAAGGTATTCATAGAATTCTTGACTGAAGATAAAAATGCACCAAGTAATTAGTTAAGCAACCCAATTGCATACTTTATGCCTTATAATGGCTATGAGGAAACAGATTTTGGAGCCATGAAGCAACCTGAACAATATTCCACAGCAAGTAAAGTGGGAAAAACAATATTCAAATTCTGAGACCCAAAATAATACCTCTAGAGTGCATGTTTCATGAAATCTGGGATATTCACTGTCTTTTCTGGAAACCTAAAATAGTATCTAGAATGGTGCCTATACTTAGTAGGTACCCCAAGTTATTTGTTCAATGAAAGAATTAAAATGAGACATCTCTTAGCATAGTAAAATAGATTTAAAATTTGCTTAGCAGTAAGTCATTCTCTGTGTGTCTTAAGATTTAGTATCTTTTAAAAACATTCTTCCCCAGGTTGCCTGTGGCTCATACCTGCTTCAATCAACTTTGCCTTCCCCCCTACAAGAGCAAAAAGGATCTGAAACAGAAATTGATCATTGGAATTTCAAATTCAGAAGGTTTTGGACTTGAGTAATCTAAAAGACTTGAAATATATTTTATATGTAGCATTCACTTCCCTCTTATTGTGCCTTTAACCTTTTCATGTCTGTCTCAAAACACCTTGACTAAGCTCACCAACTTTAGAATACTGATTTTTTAAAAATCAGTTATGAAGTATGTTCAGTGCAAATGGAGAAGGCATGATTTTCTAAAAACAAAATAGCTTGAATAAGGAAAAGACCAGATTGCAAAGGTAGGTGTGAGTCCAGTTCCTCTTTTTTTATAGCACTTTATCATTTTCCATAAGTAATTTGTCACAGGTATTCCACTGGGAAAACAAAGCACAGTAAAGAATGTATCAGTGATAGAGTGGAACCCAGTGGCAACACAGCTACATTATCATTAATGTAAGGCATGTAGCCATATTTTCATATAGAGGTAAACAACAGTATAATTGCAAATGCAATTCACAGGGTTTTTTGATATACTGGCTTTGGTCCTATAAGATCCTTTTCAACTGTTGCTGAAAAGCATGTAAATAACTACATAATAGCCTGAGAATAATGGGATTTTGATAGTGCCATTTATTGCTAAAGATTTATTTTTACAAAGTAAATTCTGGATTTTAGATGTGTATACAGCTTTTACAAACCAATAAAGATGATTGTATAAGAGTGTAACTATTTTCAGACTAATTGGATTTAAGGTTATATTCTTTTAAGTATTATTGTTAGTCTGCATGCACACTGGCAGTAAACTAGTTACTTTCAGTACTCTATAATATTTGTATAATGATCACTACTTCTTAAGGGTCAGACTATTAAAAAGGAAATCAGATCTAACTAATCACTGAAAATTAAATCAACTACAAGCACAAAAGAAAACTTTTATATATACTTTGATTGATGTACAAGGCTTCATTTCTAATATTTTTTGACCACCAGTTGTACTGAAACACTAATTTTTGGAGAATATAGGATATTTGACAAAAGTGAATACAATGATAACATTTGTATAATAAAATGTTAGCGTGGTGTAAAAATAAAGCTCAACATTTTGGCCACAATATTTGTTTTTCACTGGATTCTGAACCTAGTAAATGCAAAAGTACCCTTTTTGGAGTTTCTAATAAAGTAGCATGTAAAAAGAAATTGCATTTTAGGTTGGACAGTAAATGGATTTTCTTTTTATTTCTTAGCAAATGAAGCAGTTTTATTAGCATGTTTTAAATATTTCCAAATCAGTTGTCTATTATATTTTGAATAGCTTTCCTTCAGAAAATTCTGAAGATACATTTGCAATAATAATGAGCCAGCCTTTAGTACCAGCATATGGTTCACATGAAAATAATAGGTTCCCAACATTTTTTTCTGAGTTACACTATTTTCTTATTGCTCTGCTTCCTACACCCAACCAGCAGAATTCTTTTAGGGTGGAGGAATTAATCAACTTGTTCTCCCATACTTCTGAAGCCAATTTACCTTTGAGGAAAAGGAGTTACTTATTTTACTATTCTCCTTGAGACAGAAGTTACTTTACTTTTCCATTTGAATATATTAGTTAAAGGATTTTTCTCCTTAAAAATATTGGGAAGCCTAAGAGTTGAAGGAATGCTGGTTTTGTTTGTTTTTTTTTTTTTCTCTATTTTTAATCCATACGCAAATAAAACTGCTTCTCTCTTATACTGCTTGAACTAGAAAGTAAGATGTTTAATGTAGGTTACTAGTAATTAATAAGCACAAAAGAATTATGTATAAGAAACAAGATTTAAGTGTTCTAAATAAAATGTAAACAGTTTTTATTTGATAGAGATGGAAAAATTGTGTTGGCTTGGTTTGCATGTTTAATGATGTGCTTGTATATCAATAACTATGTCACTTTTAAATAAGTACACAAGCAAGCCAAATTTTTAAATGACTGAGTCCATAAATAACTGGAAATTTTTGTCTGTTGTTATTAAGTTAAAATTTATAAACATTTATCACTAAATTGCACATTGCCTTTATTTGTGCTGGTTTTGGTTTACAGTGTAATAATACCTCATTTTTTAAAAAAACCACTACTGTTATATTTTGTTAATTTAAACAGCTAGAAAATTCATGTAGTTGCTTTTTTATATATAATCTGTTCCTGAATTATTGATTTTTGTATCTGCCACAGTAAATTAAAGCATTGCACAGTATTTATCAGTACTTGTAAAATGTCCTGTCCTTTTTTAATCTTTGTTAAATCATATACTTGTCTGTATGATCAGAAGTTTTTAATAGTCCCTCATTTTTGTACAAATCTGTATTGTATTAAGTTGTTAATTTCCAGATAAAATTTTTCAAATATTAAAATTATACAATCGGTTGATCTTCATTTCATTATTTGAATATTAGACAATTAAAACCATTAGTTAAAAATATCTTGCAAATGTAGACTGTTATACTGTCTCTTAAACTAGTGCTTTGGAAAATTGCTAATACATATATATATTTCAAAAAATGTGTATTGATGCCAAATGTGACTGACTTTAAAGAAGTTTTTAGTTCATCCTTTCTAGTACATGCAATGTTTGGATGATGATTACACAGTATTCTGTCAAATAAATGTTATAACACCATGGAGGCCACCTAGAAATGAACTAAGTATGACATTTTATTGACCAAAAATAGACAACTTCAGATAGTGAATATTCCTCCTCAGAACCATTAGTTTAGTCTTTTTTCCCCTTGCCCACATTTCCTATGTGTAAGGGAAGAAGATTTTGAGAATGTAGGAGAAAGTGTGATTTAATGTATGTAAGAAGAACGTAGGGGTAAGTTTTCACAGGATGAGGGTATAAGATCATAGCCTTTCATCCCAAGTAGTAATTAAGAACTGAGTTGTGTAAATGGTGCTGGCAAAACTGGTTGGCCACATGCAAGAAAATGAAACTAGATCACTATCTTAACACCATGCACAAAAGTCAACTCAAAATGGATAAAAGATTTTAATGTAAGACATGAAACCATAAAATATATAGGAAAACATAGGTAAAATGCTACAAGATATACATCTCAGTAACGCCTTTGAAGATGCATCCCCAAAGCAATAAAAATGAGAGAGAAGATAAACAGATGGGGCTATATCAAGTTAAAAAGCTTCTGTACAGCAAAAGACACATTAACCAAAACGAAAAGACTCCCCACTGATTGGGAAAAAATCTTTGCACCCCATATAACTGACAAGGGACTGATCACAAAGATATACAAAGAACTCATAAGAATCAAGAAAATCAAAGCAAACAACCCAATCAAAAAATAGGCAGAAGAACTTAAAAAACACTTCACCAAAGAGGACATACAAATAGCCAACAAGCATATGAAAAAATGCTCAACATCTCTCATAATCAGGGAAATGCAAATTAAAACCACAATGAGGTACCGCCTTACACCGGTAAGAATAGCATACATCAAAAAAATCAACAAAAAATGTTGACGAGGATGTGGAGAAAAAGGAACTCTGCTATACTGCTGGTGGGAATGCAAGTTAATTCAACCACTATGGAAGGCCATATGGGGGTTCCTCAGTCTACTAGGGATGGAACTACCATAGGGTCCAGCAATCCCACTCCTAGGGATCTACCCAGAGGACACAAAAAACACCAATCCAAAAGAGTACCTGTACCCCCATGTTTATTGCAGCACTATTTATAATTGGTAAGACCTGGAAACAACCCAAATGCCCAAAAGTAGATGACTGGATCAAGAAGATTTGGTACATATCTACAATGGAATACTATTCAGCAATCAAAAATGATAAACTAGGGACATTTATAGAAACATGGATGGAGCTAGAAGGAATTATACTCAGTGAAACAAGTCAGAAGACAAGAAAAATACCGGATGACTTCACTTTTAGGAGGAATGTAAAAGAACAACAGCAACAACAAAAAATAAGAAAGAAGAAAACAAAAAAAAGGAAGAGAAAACTCAAGGAAATGGGCTCAACAAGATCAAAAGGTTAAAGATAGACCAAAGGGAACATGGGGTGGGGCGGAGGGAGGGGAGGGCAAAGACAGGGAGGAGGGCATAAAGAACATAAGGGACTGAGGTGATGGTGCACAGGTGAAATGGTGATGGGAACTCCCTGGGGACTACAAATGTTGTCAAATACAGTTAAATAAATCTAATGAGAGAAAAAAATTAAGAACTGAGTTGTGGAGTTAGACTGCCTGTGTTCGGGCTTACTTCACTAGCTGTGTTTCCATGGGCAAATTAACCCTCTCCCAATGTCCCAAAGTGAAAATAGTCTGTAAAATGGAAATAATAAAATAATACAAATAAAACGGATACAAAATAAACCTACCCATCTCATAGACAAGCTTGTTGGGAGGATTAAGTGAATGAATATGCACAAAACCTGGCATATAGTAGGCAATATAATATGATACACAAGGAATCAGTGCTAATGGGGTAACATCTTACAACACCTGCTTCAAAGCCTTCTGGATTGACTATTAGACATTGGTGCGATGACAGATTAAAAAACACAAAGTAGTTTCGAGGTATTAAAATTGTGTTTGTATATAATTACATGAAGCCAACATCACTCTGAAACCAAAACCTGACAAAGATATCACACACACACAGTTACAGACCAATATCCTGAATGAACACAGACACAAAAATCCTCTTCAGAATCTTGGCAAACCAGTTCAACAATACATCAAGAGTATCATATCTCATGATCAGGTAGGGCTTTTTCCAGGGACCCAAGGTTGGTTCAACATCTAAAAATAAATCAGTGTATTCACCACATCAGAAAAAAGGAAAGATAAAAACTATATGATATCAATAGATGCAGTGAAACCTTGGTAAAATTCAACATCCATTTATGATAAAAAAAATCAAAAATTTAGAGATAGGTGGGACATACCTCAACATAACCGCCTTATGTGACAAGCTCACAGCTGACATCATACTGATGAATTCTTCCTTTCAATCCTGGACATTTATATATTAAGATTTTTGTAGATACATTATAGTAGTAAATGACCTTTCATTTCAACTCATCCTATATAAGCACTCCCATTTGTCCTTTTCACTCCATCCAATATATTAAACCTTTGAATACTTTGTTCTTTGTAATTGTATTAATATTTATTCATTTGTTCATTTAACACTTGCTTTATTGTGTGTCTTCACCCCATACATCACTTGCTTATTCTTTACAGATACAAGATGCTGATATTCTGAATACTTAAAGTGCATTAAAATGTGTATCATAGCAAGAAAATTTCTCCAGGATTTTCATGGCAATCATGCAACTCAATGTTTTCATGTTATTTAAATATTTCTTCTGAATCCAAAGGTATATATATACAATAAGATCATTAAGCATTACTGAGTAAAGATATTAGGTTTTTCTATCGACCAACTTGATTTTTCTGTGTACACACACAAATTATAACAAAAAATATAGAATTATTTCAGTTGGATTTTTCACGGAGCAAAATCTGTACTGTTTCCACTCACTTATATGCCTCTTCTACTTATTACACTTTGAATTTTCCCTTCTTATTTGTCTATTTCTGTGACTGGCAAGCTTACTCTGATTTGCTTGGCTTGTAAACACTGGTCTCATTTTGACTTTTCCTTCTCATCAATCTCATGTCAGTAAGCTTCATTTTTATAGTGTTTCTCTGACCGAACCCTTCTTTCTACTCCATTTCTGTAGCCTCCTGCTTGGTTTAGACCCTCACCCCTTCATAGCTGTCTTCCTGACAAATGCAAACTTCCACCGCTTATCAAAGATCCCTATAGTTAATCTTTATAAAATTCTGATTTTTTTTCTGATGTCCTCATTATTAGGTATCTAAGTTTTATACCTGCTGCTTATCTGACCACCTTCCAACTCCAAAGCCTAGCATCTCTTACACTGCATATTTTCCCTGAATATTCCCTATTATCAGCTTCCAAAAGGACAGCTCCTTTGCTATGTCTTAAACATAGCCTGCTCAGTCCTATCTTGATCAGATGAGTATTTGAGGTACTCTTCCTGGCTCCTCTACAACCAACCAACTTCTCCCCCAGTTTTACCCAATATAGCTCATGTCTTCTGATCTCCACAGACGTCTCATCCAGACCAGAATGTTCTCTCTTCTGCCAAACCTTGCCCTGAACCAGCACCATCTTCCAAACAAAAAAATCTAGCTGGAAAGAATATCTCCCTCTTTTTCACACCCATCCACCTGTCTTCACTTCTCAAAAAACACGTAATATTTTCAAACTTGTATGTGGCTTCAACATGCACATATCAGCTGCTTGAGAACAGAGGTATTTCCTGGATTTCCATCTAGCATGTAACACAAAGCTGAGTCTAAAAACTCAGATAAAACCCCATCTGACTTAAAAGTAGATTTGCTGGATCATAAGATAGTTATATTTAACTTCTTGAGTAGCTTCCATACTGTTTCTAAGCAGCTACATCAAATTATATTTCCACCAACAGTGCATAAGTGTTCTTCACTAACACTTATTTCTTGACTTTTTGGTACAGGCAATTGTTACTACTTCTAGGTATCTATTCAAAAACTATGGAAACACTAATTCAAAGGGATATATGCACTCCTATGTTCATTGCAAATCCATTCACAATAACTGAGTTATGGAAACAACCCAAGTGCCCATCAATATGATATGATTTCATTCATATGTGGAAGATAAAGAAATAAGCAAACAAAAAATAAGCCTTTCGATTCTGACAACAGAACAATGGTTTTCAGAGGGGAATGAGTGTGTGGGGGAGAAAGAGCAGGAGGAGTCTTCTGGAGAGTTTTGGCAGTTAGTGGTGCATGGTGCAGTATCACACCTTTAAAGAAGTATGAAACTGCACACCTATAACTTAAACAGTGTTGTACACCAATTTACCTCAAAAAAAATTAAATCTTACCTGACTGATTGACTTGGCATGTGAAACATTCATCCGATCAGTGCAGTGTACCAGAGACCTGTATGGATAACAGTTTAATCTTTAATTCATAACCTGATCACACAGACTCACTCACTTCAGTCTGAAGACTAAAATTTAAACTCACATTGACTCTAAAAAAATCACAATTTTTCATTTTATTTGCTCCCCCAATTAGTGAGGCATTTCAGAAACTTCCACATTTAAACTTTTTGACTGAAAGTTGATAAAACATTTCCTTACTGATTGGAACAAAAGTTAATCCAGCTGGATTAAAGATCTAAATCTGACAATAATGGTTATAACCTTATGTGATTTCTTTGCTTGCCTTTGCTTTCCTTTTTGTTTTCAGAAGAAAATGAATTTTTTCAGAATTTTTAAAATTTACTTCAGAATAACAATCTCCTCTCTGCCAAGAAAGAAATTTAATCTATAATAGTGACTACCCAAAAAACTTTGACAGAAAAAATGCTTTATATCCAACCACCTAGTATAAGGGCAAAGCAATAATTTTGAGAGAAACATAAAGCTCTAAATATTTATATCACCCAAATATAAAAGTAAGGACTTCAACAACAACCAAAAAAAAAAAAAACCCAAAACTCAGTGGGGGCAGGGGTAACAAAGAAAAAATAAAAATATAAGCATCAGTTAGCATAAGTCAGAAAACATGAAAAATAGTATCATTGTGAGATGAACCCAAAAGCAGATTCCTTGAAAAGGCTGATAAAATTAATAAATAAAACTTATAGCAAATATTCATCAGGAAAAGAGAAAAAACACGCTCTGTTCGAAATGAGCCGCAGATGCAAACAGCAAAGGAATGCCATGTAGTCCAAGTTTATCCTGCTCAGGGGAGTTCTTTTACTGGGAGAACACAGGTTTTAACAGGAGAATGTCAGAGACTGTACTCACAACATCCACCAGAAACACAGCTCTGGATTTACTCTGCAAAGAAACCTTCTACTGGACATATTCATCACACTTAGGGTTCTTCCAGATCCGTTCTGTCCCTTAATCTAACCTCTTCTCTGAACTCCACTTCCAAATTTCAGCCACCTCTGGGCAGCTGCACCTGCCCAGCACCTCCAAGATGTGACCACTTATATCTCAGATCCCCCTTCTTCTGTTTTTCCTCTCCATCCTTCTTTCTCTGCTACCTTCTTTCTCAGGTTCTAGGAATTTTACCACCCACCTTGCCATCCCACTCAGTCTGAGGCATTGTTATATAACATGTCCCTCTCCTTTGTCCTTTTTGATTCCAAGCAGTAGTCAAGCCCCATCAATTCAGTTCACGGGTTATCGTTTTACTACTCCAGGCCTCGGCCACCTAATAATTTTATTATCAGAGCTCCAATTTGGTCTTTCTGTGGCCAGTCTCTCTTTCTTCTCAAAACCATCTACACACAACCTACCACCACCCTCACTGGTTCTCTGTTGTTGACAACACAAAGTGACAACACTTGACCCTTTATTTCTATGTTTCTCCTTCAAGTGCATCTAATCCTTCCAAATAGAAGAAAACTTGTAAATGCATGAGGAGAGTTCTAAAAGAACATTACTAAGAAATTGTGCCCCCACCAAGTTGTCCTTCAAAGAGAAAATACACATTTTTGAGCAAGCAAGAATTTAGGGAATGCAGTCCTTACAATTCCACCTCAAAAAAAACAAAAAACAAAACAAAAAACGGGGACCTCCCTGGTGGCACATGAGTTAAGTCTCAGCACTATAAAGCTATCCACAGTCACTGCAGCAGGAGTTCAATTCCCACAAGGAAGGTGACCCACATGGCACAGTGGACCACTCCTGTCTCGCCCACTGCTCCCCTCAGCAGTGTATTTCAGTCAGTCTGCCTGTTCTGTTCCCCACTCTGTCTCTGGTGAGTCCTCTCACCCCCACCAACCCCATCTCCCACACCTCTGGCCTGCACCTCTGCTCTTGTGTGCATAATCTTTCTTAAAAATTAAAAGAAAAAATAAAACTACCAAGTAACAAAATCCATGTTACAAGTTGCTGAGTTCTAAATATAATAAAAGCAAACAAAACATTCTATGGGGTAAAATAAATGGTACAGGACAAACAAAACAGGCTTTTTACCATCCTCAGCCTAGGAAAAGATATGGAGCTGAATTTTAAATTTCACTTCAGAGTCAAACTTAAATTTGAATCCTTCTCTGTAACATAATAGTTACGCGACATTGGGAACACACTTCAATGTCTCAATGACTGGGTTTCAACTTCCTATTTACTGATCTACCTATTATCTATCCATCCATCCATCCATCCATCCATCTGTTCATCTATCTATCTATCTATCTATCTATCTATCTATCTATTTATCTATCTATCCATCTACCTATCTATCTACTTACCTATCTATCTATCTACCTATTTATCACTTCCATCATCTATCCACCAAAGTCTGCAAATTATTCAAAGAACTGAATGATACCATTGTTGGGGAGTTGTGATCCTCTTCCTACAAATCAACCTTGATTTCCCCCACCCCCACCCAGCCTCTCCCGCCTCCCAAAAAATGGCCATTTGTTCTGGCCACTCAAGAAATGTTAGAATTTGCTTTCTGATAGCCTAGATGTCATGAAGCAGAGATAAGCCCTCCCTTTGTGCCCTGTCTAAATTCCTGACCATAGAATCTGTGAGCATAATAAATAGGGTGGTGGTTTTGAGTCACAGAGTTTTAGGGTAATTTTTCATGCAGTATTAGTAACTGGACCGAGAAGTGTGTGTAATATGAGCATCAGAAAACATGTTGTGAGTTTTTGTTGGTATCAATATCTCTTTATATCAACAGGTGACTCTTTTATGCTTCTTTTAATTGACATTAAGCCTTTTGATTGAGGACTCATTTATTTAATAGTATATTTTAGGATCCAGTTGCTTATAGGATCAAAAGTGCAAAGCACTTTTGCCATTTCCAGGGAGCTTATATTCTATGTGGACATTTAGTCAAATGCTAGTATCATACAACTGAAAATACTCAATAGGAAGGAGGGACTGGGGGAGGAAAAAGACAGAGAAACTCCCTGGTAACCAGGAGATAAATAAAGCTCTGGGGGCGTGAAGCCACGGAGACAGTAAATCAAATGGCTTGAAGCCGGAAATGGTTTTCCAACCAGCTGTGAATTTGAAAATCCCATATGTGGTACAACATTAAGCTGCTATTTTGGAAATTCTTTCATCTTTTTCAGAGGCATCTCAGGAGCCCTTCCTTCCTCTTGGAAGGCAGCCAGTTCTGCTGCATAAATCACTTCATCAGCAGGAGCTGAGGCATTTCACATGCAACTGTATAATTCTAGAATTGTGGCTTAAAATATATTCCCTCCTGTGTGAAGAAAGAAATATAACAGAGCAGTGTTTTTGTAAGCACCAGATGGGCAGCTCTGAATACACGTCCTCACCCATCCCTAACCCCTTTTGAAATGGCAGCATCTTGGCACCTGCATCTGAGTATAATGTAGCATTGTTGGTTTCCTTAAAAGAGTGATGATCCCCTTTCTGAATTATTGAAATTTTTTCCTTTATCATCAGTGCCCATGGCACCAGTAGCATCTTCTTAAATGTTCATTTCAATTTGTAATGTTTCACTGTCAGGAGTTGGAGATAGAGTAATGAACAAGCTAGCCATGGTCCCTTACTTTAGATAACTCACACCCTACCAAAAACAGTAGCAAATATCACACAATTATTAGTGTTCTAGGTACAGCAAAAGAAGGTGCAGACACAAGAGGAAGTCAAGGAAGTCTTCTAAATAGGTACTCAAAGGAGAAGTAGGAGGTACCCAGGTAATAGGAGGAGGGAAGCTGGTGGAGGAAAGAATAATCACAACCCAGGTCTGCCCCCCTAGACAAAACTATGGGTATTTGAACAACTGAAGGGAAGCAGGTGAGGACTAAGAAAGCACAGAGAGAGCAACATGAGATGGGGGTGAGGGTGGGCTGGGCTGGACTCACGCAGAATCTTTGAGTATGATGAGAATTTGGGTGTCATATGAGCATATGGGATATCACTGGTGTATTTTAAGCAGGGAGGCGGTGTAAGGCCATTAGTATCCAGACAGATTGTATGAGTTGGAAAAAGCCAATAATGAGGTCAGAGAGGCCAGGTGAAAGAGGGCTGGTCTCCTCTAGAGGAGCCATTGTGTGGGCCTGGAAGGACACAGCCAGAGGCCAGAGAGGGTGTGGAAGCGAGTTGGGAGCTGAAAACTCTGATTTTTGTTTAATAAAATATTCTGATGGGTCTTTTAAGAGGTAATGGGGGGCCTCCCTGGTGGCGCGGTGGGTTAAGCAATGCACTATGAAGCAGACCACAGCCACTGCAGCACAAGTTCGATCCCTGCTGCCGGCCAGGGAGGGGACCCACATGGCTCAGCAGATCTCTCCTGCCTCGCCCGCTGCTGCCCTTGGCAGTGTGTTTCGGTCAATCTGCCTATTCTGCTCCCCACTCTGTCTGGTAAATCCTCTCACCTCCTGTGACTCTGGCCTGTACCCCAGCTCTTGTGTGCATAAATAAATAAATTAAAAAAAAAAAAGAGGAAACGGGACATGGTCTAGAAGAGAGGAGTTGGGCCAAGGGAACTAGGTTCCTGTTTGAACAGTGTAAGAAGATGAGCTGTCCACAGTCATTTCAAATAAAGATAGGGGAGTGGGGAAAGATTACTGTGGTGGGAATAGTGAGGGGTCTCAGCAAGAAGGTACAAGGTCAGGATTTTGGAGAGAAGCAAAGCACGTGACACATCTCAGACGGAGTAGAGGCACATTTAAGAAGTATGATGCAATTTTGTGCTGCATGTCCTCCACCCATACCTCCCATTTCCTGTTCCCCTGAGTCCCCTGAGTGTTCTGTGCAAATAGCGTCTTGAGGAAATGAAGGAAAACAGGTCAGAGTGCACGCCTGGCTGTGCACTTATAGGGGAACAGCAAGTAGCCTTGAGAAGCGGATGTTGAGACTTCAAGAAAGCAGGAAACTGGAACAGAGGTGACAGTGAATACTGCCCTGAGAAGGGCACAGGAAACCAAGGGGTTTTTTCCACAGTATGTAAAAAGGGGGTTGAGACATTTGTGGTCAGATACCAGGTCAGGAATATTAAATCAATATTCTCTGAGAACTTCATTTGGATTCTGGTTTGAAAATCAATCTTGAAAAGTAAGTGAGCTTTCTGGCAATGACAACCTCCTGCAAGAGCATGCTTATTGCAAGGGATTCCTTCACCCCTACATTACTTTACAAAGGAGAAAACACAAGTAGCAGCACCTGGTTCAGGGCCCAAGTTCTAATTCATGGGTGGGGAGTGGCCAGATACTGTACTATCACCACGCCCTAGAGCACGGCACAGATGGCAGCTTACAATGGTGGCCACCCCATAGTCTTCAGCCAGCCTGCGAGAGGAAAAACAAAGCTTCCAGAAGGCTGATCCTCCAAATGGAAGCAGCACTAAAGGCACCTTGCATCAGGATGAATGGAAAACCCATAAATACATTTTGGGTTAAAAAAAGAAAAAAAGTAACTGAGGCAGCCGCAGAAATCTGAATGTGAATTTGACAGCAGCGATATTTAGCGATTATTACTTCTTTTATGTGATAATACATTGTGTATGGGTGGGTTGATTGCTGTTTCTGATTTTATTCCTTTTTGGCTACAAGCATGTAATGAGGGAGTTATGGGTGAAATTATATACTGTCTGGAGTTTGCTTTAAAAGTTCTAGGAAAAAAACATCACAGAGACATGCAAGTATGAGAGACAGAGAGAGAAAGACCCCCACCCAGATGGCCTCCCAAGGGTATTATGTCAGCTGTCTAGGAACAGATCATGGCAGTGGTATGTAAACTCTTCAGGATACTGAAGATGCAAACGTTCATTTAATTCTCACAACAATCCTCCCAGGCAGGTAAGAGCCTCACTTCATTTCTGAGGTCACTAAGTCAAAAAATGTAAAGAATCCAGACCAAAGTCACCAGATAAAGGTGGCAGAGACAGAGTTGAAACCAAGTGATGTCCTGCTAGTGCAGGGCTGCTAGATAAGGTCCTTGTGAATAGCACCCCCTAGAGTTGTTTAGGGCACAGCACAACCTTCAAGAATGTTCCTGAAGGCCTTCCTTAACCAGGATGTTACTCTGCCTTTCATAAATGAATATATGATGAACAAATGAACTCTTTTTGTTTATTCTTTCTAGTTTCAGCCTCGGCAGATGGGTTCCCTAAACCCTGCCTTGTTCTCAAGAAGGCTGAAGGCAGAGGTGTCCATGCCAAGACTGTACTGACTGAATCCGAGCAACAAGTGAGCCCTTGCTCACTCTGCTTTAGAGAGCTTGGGAATAAATCAGTTGTCAAAACTACCTGTTGGGAAACGCAGTAATGTTGGCATAGTCCACCTGGCTGTTCTGGCTTCCTCCTGCTGAGGGGTCACCAGGCAGTCCTGTCAGACACCTGGCCTAAGATGAAGAGAAAAGCCACCAACACAAGGGGGCACAGAGGCCAGACACCCACCTGCACAAAAGCTTACCTGTTTGGACCGCTTCTCTGCTTCAAACACCTGCCACTGGTATTTTCCCTGAATAAAGGTCCAGTTAAAATGTGAATCTGTAAGCTGAGGGTAAGAGCTTATAGCTAATCCTAGCTAGCATGTTCACATGAACACAGACCCTTCATCTACAACCTATGAGAAAGTAGGACCAAAATGAATGAGATCCAGATATGCATGTTGAGAGGATAGAGGAAGCCCCAGAAGTCCCAAATGTGGAGCTACTTGTTGAGAGGTATGTGTCTCTGTCTGGCACCATTTTGTAGAGAGAGATGGCCTGGGAAGACGGGGCCAGGTCACAGGCGGACAACGGGAGACAGTAGAGAGGACCTAGAAGACCAGGAACCATGAGAAGAGTGAAGACAGAGTTGTGATGGGTGATTTGACTTTCATTTTTTGTGTGTCCAGCTCATTTTGCCTTTCTGTTTTTCCTTTTAATTATTTGAGAAGTTATCCCCCATTTCTGAAGATTGTTGATCACAGTGCCTGACTCTCATCTCAATGAAATAAGCATGACTCAGGCGAACCAATTAAGCTCTTCCATATTGACGTATGGATATTGTAAGCTAAAATTTTGCCATCAAGACCATTTTTGCTAATTTTTTAATTTAAATTTTAAAACAAATTGAACATATAGCAAAGTATCAAAAACTGTACATGAACTCTGTACTCTACCTAGATTAACACTTTGCCAAATTTGCTTTGCTTTATTGTTGCCTCTCTTCCCTTTCTCTGCACATTCTACACTATTTGTAGTGTTAAAGTAGTTATCACTGTATTTGAGAGTAAGTTGCATGCATTGTGATCGTTTATCCCTAAATACTGTGCATTTATCTCTTAAGAACAAAGTCATTCTTTTACGAAATTACAGTATGAAGACTAATTTCAGGAAATTTAACTTTGCAAAAATACTATCACCCAGAATGCAGTACAGTGTTATTCTTTTAATAACACTTTTTCCCACCCAATATCTAATCCAGGAGTGTCAAGAGTACATTGGCCTTTCTCCATGCACCTTTGCCCTTTGCTGAATGAGCTTATACTTTTCACTGTAATAAAACTTAACCACAAGTGTGATGCTATGGTGAGACCTGGGAGTCTTCCTAGCAAATTACTAGACCTGAAGGTGGTCTTGGCACCTCTCACAGCCACCATGATCTTGCCCTGGGGGTGGCCACATTGGGGAGTTATCAGTAGAGAAGAGGGATGACTGTGTGTTTGACGACTGTGTGGCCATTAGCAAACCAAGGAGAGAGATCTCAGAAGAAACCAGACCAGCTGACATCTTGAATTTGGAGTTCTAGCTTCCAGAACTGTAAATTAATTTGTTGTTTAAGTCACTACCAGACATTGATTCTTCATTGGCAGATATACTGACTGGAAACACAAGACACTTAAGGACAACTATGGAATTCTTGTTCCTTGACTAGAGATTCCTGATTTATTATGAAAGTAATAAAACCATGGCTCACACTTGGAATAAAAACCTAAATTTTCAAGAGCTTTATTCATAATCTCATTGAAATCCTCCTCGATCTCTTACTCATGGAAAATGAAGTCACAGCACCATGGAGGGGAAGGTGGGGGAGAAATTCCAAGTACTAGCAATGGGACAACCAGCATATTGCCACCTCCCAGGCAAGTAGCACTCTAAATTAGAGTGAATGTTTCCACCTATAAAATTTTCACCTTCTCCAGTAAATACTGGAAATTCAATGGATGGTTGTAAGAGACAGGGAGTTACTAGTCCCTGAAACTGGATGGTATTTTAGTGACTGATTCTCACATCAGAGAATGAGTAGAAGAGATGAGTCCCAAATCCATCTCCACTCTGATGCCTTCTAACCTTTGGATAACCACTGGGCTATGTCCATATGAGGAGAATAGGAATGGTTCCATACAATTGAACACCAAGCGTTTGCACAGTGTTGGCAAAATCCAGCATGACCAACCATGTGAACAATGCCAGAGGATGATATTTGACTAGAGAAGACCCTGGGGGGATATTCTGGACTATTCAAGTTCTCTGCCTCTCCAAAATCTCTTTGACTATAATTTTCCCATTTCAGTCTATTGATAATCATCTTAGATGGAGATAAAGAAGAAAGGAAAAAATGTGGCCTATGTTCTCACAGATCCTGCATATAATTGGGAACACAAATAACAAGTCATGAAACCAGCTGTGCTGAATGGTGTATGCTATGGGACTCACGGAGGAGGCAGTCTGTGTGTGCAGAAGTGGTCGGGAGGCTTTCTGGGGGCAGGACTTGAGCTGGGTATTGAGCAAGGCCCGAGTGACGGGAGGTGTGCACCAAAGCAGAGACAGATGGATCCATATATTCAGAGCTCAGCAGGAGACCATCTGAGGGCTCCCACGGACAAGGAACAGGAAACCCGGCCAGAGGAAAGGATGAGACAGGGAGAGAGGATCCTAAAGACAGACGGGAAGTAGAACAAGGAGTTTGAATTTGATGAGTTTACCAGCTCTCAGGAACTGAGGAAGGCTCTTGGGGAGTGGTGTGGCTCAGGTCTGCTGAGGTGGATGGGGGCAACCGGAGACAAAGAAAATCTATAAGATGTCTCCCTTCTCATTCCCTCCAAAAGAAACCTAAGTTTGGAAGGCTGAGTGAGAAGAGTCAGAACTAAGACAGGCAGATTAAAGAAGCACAAATAGCCAAGGTGCAGCATTAAACACAGAGAATAGATGTAGACCACAACTTTCTCTCATGCAAACTTGAGTAGACACGGCTGCTGCTCTCGATGCGACAAGCCTCACACTGACACCTTGTGTGGTTAGGAAATGGCTTGGCAAAATCCTTGGCTTTCGGAAATCCTGCTAAAGGAAATTCCATTTCCCCGCTCCCTCCCTTAACTTTCCTCTCCCCCAGACTCTCCCTCTTCTTTTTCCTCTCACACTACAGCTTCTGAAGGTAAAGCAGTCACAGTTCCCTTCCACTGTGTCCTCATTTCTTGGTGGATAGACCCAACCTCTCTCTGGGCCCAGACAATATCAAGAAGATGCCCCAACACCCCTGCTTTCTTCTCCCACCAGCCTGGCCCCTGTGGCATCCTCCCCAAAAACCAGGGAGCAGGGGAGGGCCAGACAGGGAGGCGGTCCTCCTCTCAAAACTCCCTCAAGCTTCTGAAAAGTGGTTTGTGGGGAGAAGGGACACAGTGGCAGTTAGAGCAGGCAGGACATCAGCCCATTAGAACACCTGTTCTAATGCTTCTGCTGCAAAGGGACCACACATAAGTACTCAGATGTCTGTGACCAGATGCAGTCAGCATGACCCTCTGCCAGATGAGGCTTGTCTCCTCAAGGGGGCAGCCTGCCCCTGTGTGTGTGTGGGTGCACGGGGGTGTATGTGCACCCACACATGCACAGGAACTCAGCCAACAATTGGGAAAAGTCATTCAAACCCCCAGTTGGTAGGGAATGGACTCTTCCAGCTCTTGGGGAGAATGTGAAGGCATTAGGCAACACAGAAACCACCCTCTACGTCTTTACTGAGCCAGTCGACTCCAGTAATAAATCCTGGTGCCTGAGAAATCCTACTGGATCTCAGGCTAGGCAGAAGTTGGGGGAGTTCTGCCTGGAGAAGGCATCTGACCAACATAGGCTGAGATTTCTAAGACCTCTCTGTTGAGCAGTCTTCAGGAGAAAACCATTTCCTGCTGCACACAACCCTCAGCACCCTGGAGGCACCCCACAAGCACTACACAATGGGATGTGGATTTTCCTGAGAAAATGCTAAAGCAGCAGTGGTCTTGGCTGCAAGGAAGCAACCTCTAAATTACTGTTTGTAATTTATCTATGTCCATTCTGTTGCAAGGAGCCCCATAACAACCCATATCTGCAAAGCGGATGGTATTCATACCAAGTTTCAAGTGAGAGGAAACCATTGAGGGGTGATGTTACCAAAATCTGAAATGTGCACCAAAAGTACTGCTTCCCTTGAAACGTCCACCCCTGAACACCCAGGTGTGCACACACTCATATAAATATTCAAGATGATTATGCACATATAACACCATATTCATATGCACACATAATTGCACACTTTCTATTCTATTCCAGGGTTTTTTTGTTTACAATGACAAAGGCTCTCTGTAATAGGCCCCAAACTACAAAGATAATCTTTCGAGTCATGATCTCAATCCCTAGGTGTAATCAATGTTAGTAGTTTATGAGGGTATCTTCTGTCTCTTTCTCTGAACTGATGCAAACATATACAAATATTCATCAAAGAATTTAAGACCTAAAAACAGGAACTTAAAAATTTTTAATTAAAATAGGTTCATTACAAAATTTGTTTTCAGCAATCTGTGTCTTAAACACTGTGTTTTGGACATTCCTTTAACACTATATGAATTTAACACACATATGCTTAACCTACGTCTACTGGTGCAGGGAGATAAGTGAGTATATTTACACACACACACCCCTTTCCATCCCATCTGCCAACGATGAGGTAACTGCTGGGTGGTTTCCCCTCAACCAGATTCTGGCTTGATTCTCATAGGTGATTAAAGGGTGTTACCTGGCCTGGACCAAGCATCTGAACTGGCTGCTCTTGAATCTCCCCAGTCCCCACCCAGACTAGGGGTAAACACTTTAGCCAGGAAATACAGACTGTGATCAGGGCCAGAAAAACGTATTCAAAAGATGCTATGATGATGGGAGGGGAGAGAGGAAATTGATTCTGATTACAAATGTGGTACACTTAATAGTGTTCAAAAATCCCAGCAACACATAATTGTTTAAACTTAGTAAGTGCAGAGTTTTCCAAAATTATATTCCATCCTTCTCCCCACCAGTAACCATTATTAATAGTTTGATGACACTGCTTAAAACTAACTTTTCTTTTTTAAGGATTTATTTTATTTATACATCCAAGAACTGAGGTTTAGGCCAGAGGAGTCACGAGAGAGCGAGTGGGGAGCAGAACAGGCAACTCTACTGAATTACACCACTGAGGGGAGCAGCAGGAGAGGTCGGCTGCGCCATGTGGGTCAGCTCCGTGACCGGGAATGGAACTCGTGCTGCAGTGGCTACTCATAGCTTGGTGGTGCTGAGACTCAACCCCTTGCACCGCTAGACTTTCTCAGTTTTACTATTGATGTTTTGGACTAAGTAACTTTTTCCTGGAGGGTGCATAAATAAGAGCATCTCCTTATTTACAATGACCAAAAATATCCCTAGACATTGCCAGATATCCCCAGGGAGAAATCACCCCTGACTGGAAATTACTGTTCTGTACATAAAGAGAGAAAAGGAATCAAGAAGAAAAGGTTAGTGATGGGCGCGCCTGGGCAGAAACAACTGTAGAGAACTGGCTGAATGTAAACTACAATTGCTGTTCTCGGATTCCCAGTCTTCCATGGTCCTCAGTCAATGATTCATTCTGTTTTCTAGTTCACCTAACACCTATTGAGTGCTTATATAAGTTAGGAACTGTGCCCATAAATATATTTAAAATATTAAACTACAACTAAATTTTCTACCGTCACCCCCTTAGTCACAGGTGTTTTCAATCCCCACAATGAAGGGAGGCGGGAGCAAGTCACTCCCAATGCTGACACCCTGCAAGACTCTCCAGGCACTTTATATGGCTCCATCTCCCAGGCATATTTGATCTCAGTCTTGCCCAACTGGTCTCAGTATTAATTTTACATGGGTTGTCTCTGAGCAGAATCTGTGGCCACCCTCCAGCCAGGTTACTGGCATAGCTTCTGGGTATTGACGGATTCAAAGATTACAGTTAAGTAAACAGGAACATGTTAATTTTTAATTTTACTTGACTGGTGACCCGTCTTCTTTATCCTATAACCCATAATTACCTGGTCAGAAGAAACAGGCAGTCCTTGCCCTGCAACGAAAGTCCACTCGTCTGGCCTGCCTGGCCCTAGCTGGGCTTTCTAAAGCAGCTGCCATATTGATTCAACCTCTCAGAGATGTGAGGGACTGATGGGACGGGCAGCCCTGGGTTACCATGAGACCCCCGCTGAGCAACATGGTCCTCCAAGGGTTGAAGAAGAATTTCCTGTGGAGGTCTTTGAGGCTGGACTCTGGGATAGGAGTTGGCCTTTCTTCTAACATAGTGTTTCTTTCCTTGGTCCAGGTTCATGAAGAGTCACCACCTACCACAGACACCCTTGCATCCTGGTACCCAGGTTGCCCTCAGCAGGAGCCACAGCAGTGCTGTTGACCTGGTGCTCACAGGAGCCCCGCTATCTGCAACATGGCTTTCTTCACGCTGATGTCCCTGGAGGAGGGGGTCGCAGCCACAGCCAGCACCCCAGGGCATGGAGGAAGAAACCGAGGGTAGTTGGCCTGCCTGGGCTGGCATGGTTCACATGTCCAGGAGGTACAGTCACTTAATACAGAGGTCTGCCATGTATTTTTTTCTTTTCTTTTTTCTCTTGGTATTTTAGGGACAAAGTGGTTTCAGTTTTTAAGCCATGATGAATTTAACAGAGATCAAGAAAGCACAGAAGCAATTTTTCCCACCTTGGATAGAGTAGATTCTTCCATTTTATGTCATTTGTCTACCCTGTCACTACCCTGTCACTAACAGAAAAGAAAACATGCTATAGCCTCCCTCTGTGGCCTCAAGCCATTTCCCTGAGGTGACTGGACCTTAAAAAAAAAAAAAAGGCAGATTAATAAAAAATGTAGTCAGAGACCCACTGAGTGGGGATTCATTCCTTTGGTTGTTTTAAATAATTCACTCCAGAAAAAGACTGGTTGAGTGCATGTGCATATATATATCTTACCAACTTCAACTTCATTCACAGATGTTGGCGAGGGACTAAAAAAAGAAGGGGAACTTTTCAATGTTGAGAGATGAATGTACTAAATCATATAAACCCCACAGAGTTTTAGAACTGGAAGGAGACTAAGAAATCAATTAGTGGAGCAAGTCAGGGCGTGTAACCTTTTACAAGGGGGCTACTTCTAAGTTCCCATAAGTTTTCTGGCCCACGATGCTTGCTGTGGCCGGAGAAGGAAAGGGAGGGGTCTCCACTGAGCTCACAATGCTCTCATCGGCCTGCTTTGTGGTCTCACAAGTCCCCCTTGTCTACAGTAGTGTTACAGGGCAGGGAGAGGGGCACCCCAGAACCCCCAAACCTGCTCTCTCTCTAAATGGGTATATATAAGGCCTTCAATGGAAAGGAACTTTAATACAATTAGGGAACAATACAGAAAGGACAAAGAACATAGTTACTAAGTTAAGCATCCAAAATTACCCATCTTCTTGAGGGTCAAAATCCAGCCAAATAGGATTGGCCCAAAGCAAGACCCAAAAGCCTGCCACACGTCCAAAGGACTTTGCAGTGGAGACCCATAGAAAGGGTCACAAAGAGTCAGACGAATTGGTGAGGAAAAGAGCAAAACCAAAATCAAAATAAAAGCTGCCATTGTTAAGCTCCCCACGGGTCTCTCACCCACATCTGTTCCAATCAGTCCAAGACCAAGAAGCAAGCGCAGTTTCTTCACATGTCCCTCTGCTCCATGTGCCTCCTCCACGTCTCCTTGCTACTCTCCATCCTGCTTCCTTCTTCCTCCCTTCCTTCTGTCCTTCCTATCTCCTCTCTCCAGCATATTCTTATCCTTGCTCAGCTCCACCACTTAAATCAAAACCAGAACTCTAAAACTTCCCCCTTTCCTAAAAACCACCCTGTTACAGTAGCATTCTGCAAACCATCTGTCTCAGCGGCTCTTCTTTGTAAATTGTTCCTTGGGCACGCATGCTGGGAACGGCTTTATGGATACTTGCAATGCACATTCACTTTTTTTTATGCTATTCCACTAAGAAGCTGTGCATTAAATTATATCTCATTAGGTTTGTTGACAAGCAGCTCTAATCTTATTTCATGATTGTATCAGGTAGGGTATAGTTGCAAATGACAGAAACTGACTCAAAACTAGGATAAACCAGAAGAACACTGATATTTCGCAAAATAGACTTCCATTGAGGTAGAACAGGCTTTGGGAAATTTTCCTCATGGTTTTCCCATGCTGGCATCCTCATTGCCAGCTTCCTCTTCAGGCCGGTTCCAGTTAACCATAGTCAGGTCTGATAGACAGAAAAGGAAAAAGAGAACATTTCTTCCTTGAGAAGAAGATGCATGTTGGCTTCTGATTCTTAAGTTGTTTCTTTTTTTTTTCTCTTTTTTCAGATCATTCCTCACACACTAATTAGTTGCTGAACCATCATATCTTATTCTTCAAGGCCTTGAGAAAAGTCTAAAATAATGTCTCTCTTCTAAAAACCCTATAGTGCTTATATATAGTCTGTATTTTGACATATTCCTTTTATTGAACAAATATTTATTGGGCACCAGTTATATACCAGACCCAGGCACTGGAAATGCACAACCTCTCCTCCAGCCCACCAAGTCAGTGGACTTATGTAGGGCTGTGCTGGCAAGTGTGACAGTTGCCAAAGCCCTGTGCCCACACCCAGAAGGCCGAAAGGCAGCACGGGACCCTGCCACACCCCACTTGCTGTTATAGTTAATTTGGTTGTTGATAAGGTTGCAACTTTCACTAAATTACAACCTCCTGTCTTCTCCTGGTCATTAGTGTTATTTCTTTCTTCTCCCCACCCCCACCCCCCCACACACACCCGGTTCTTCAGTACCTGCTCCATTTGCAAGAATTGTGAAGAAAGATCTCCTATGATCCCACAGAAATATGCAAAAGGGCTAGGCTGAAAGCATCATAGCTGAGACATGTACACTAGGCTTGGGTTGGATGTCTGAAAAGTAGGTATAACTTGATGCCTTCACCAACAAATTAATTCAGATCTACAAATGTTTACATAGCAACGGCCATATGGCCTGATGCAGTCAGGTTCCATCAACATTTTGGACCATCCCTGTTTTTGTTCAGGCTAACAATAATACTAATCTATATAGAGCTGTTTTGTAAATATAAATTCCTTCTGGAGTAAAGGGGAAAGAAAAGGAAAAAGAAAGCCTGGGAGTAAGTGGGTGTATGCCTGCAAAAAAAAAGATAGCTGTTTGAAATTAAGTGAGATGGTGGACATTGCTAAAATATTCCCCAGGCTCGAGTGCCCAGATGGAGGAGACATCACTGGTCTCCCAGTGAGTTTAGAACCCAAGAGATGAAGCCAATAGCACTTAGTGGCTACAGAAGACTTAGACTCATGAACCAACCAGAAAGAATCAGGTTTCACCAAGAGCTGGGGTTAAGCAAACTGACTGACCTGACAGAGAAATGAGCAGAAGACATACACAGCTGGGCCAAGCAGGACTCAGTCTTTGGAGCCTACCTGTAAATTGCCTTCCTGCATATCACATATGCACTGGAATTCCTTCCTGGGGAGTCAAATTTAGCTCTGGAAGGCGCATATGCTTCACATGACTCATGATGAAACAGGTTTAAGGAAGAAGGAGGAACAAGTTGTCAAGTCTTAGGTTGTAGGTCAAAGACAAAAAGAAGAAAAGGGCTCAGTTCTTTGAGGGTCTGGACGTGACCAGCTTTGAGAGGCGTAGCCTGCCCTTCAACTTTGTCCCAGGTAATGCTATTCAGGAACTGACCATGCACCGAGATAAGAATCATTTGTCTATGGCGGGACCATGAGGTCTCCTAAAGGATCCAGGTGGCAGACAGGAGACTATGAGACTTGGGTAGGGTGCAGCTGCCAGGGTGGTGTGGTTGCAGCCTGGCTGTCCTCTAAGTGATGGATCCTGCATGTACCCTCTTCATCCCAGTTGGCTGGCATTGGTGGGCTGAGAGTGGGACCTATATTGCTTCAAGGCAATGCATAGTTTCTGAACTCTGCTTATTGTCAAGGTCATCCCCACAAAAATACCTCCTAGAAGGACTGACCAGGACATGTTGATCCTGGGTTGCATCTCAAGCTCCCATGGAGCCCAGTCATCATCTGGGCTTTCCAGCTTTCCAAGCTACTCAAGAAAGTAAAAGAAAATCTGCCTGGAGAGAGGTAGTTAGTTAGTAGATGAGCTAAAGGCATCAAATCAGAGTATTAGGAGGAGGGGAAGTGTTTAAAAGTAACAATTATGGAAAGTCTACTCTGCATTAGCAGTGTTTTATGTATTATCTCTCTTAATCATGAGAAAAAAATCTGTAAAGGAAATGTGATGTCTGCATTTGCCAAATGAGGGAAGGGGGGAGAGAGGGAGGAAACACAGGATGGAGGGAGGGGAGAGGGAGGGCAAAGAGAGAGAGAGCAGACACTAAGTGAGTGGATCAGGATGTAAAGCCAGCTCTTGTTTTTGGCAGAGCCTGTTTTCCAATTAGATGGAAAATCTAACTCAAAAACAACAACAAAATGTCTATTTTAATAAGGCATATTTATTAAATGCCTAATATTTAATAAGACATAGATCTGGGCCCTCTGGGCATAAAAATATGAACAAGACACATAGCCCCTGCCTCCAGAAGACCCCATTAGAATGACTGGAGACTAATGACAGTTAAACAGTCCACGTCAATGCTCCTCATCCTCTTGCACTTCCTCCATTGGTCACCAGACCTGCCACACACAAACCTGCTTCATTTTTCCCTCAGTCTCTACTTTTGCCTTCCGTCTGCAGAT
Source organism: Galemys pyrenaicus (assembly GCA_019455555.1). Lineage (NCBI taxonomy): Eukaryota > Metazoa > Chordata > Mammalia > Eulipotyphla > Talpidae > Galemys > Galemys pyrenaicus. The sequence goes on along the minus strand of JAGFMF010011406.1, from coordinate 8,400,449 downwards.
CCAGAGCACACAGCCTCGATTACTTTCTCAGGTTCCTTCTCATCTCCCTTCCTTCTTTCCCAGCATTATTTTCTCCATAACACCTACGTATAGACTTTAAAGTTTTATTGTCTGGTTTCTAGTTCTGGCCGCACCTCTTTCTAGCTGTATGATTTGGAGTAAATTAGTAACTCCCAAAGAATCAGTTTCCTGACTATCAGCAAACAGTGATTGTATGCATCTCAGAGAGTTTTCAGAAGAGAATCCTTAGTGAAAATCCTTAGAACAATGACAGACACATGTAAGTTACTTAATACATGATGCCGGTTGTTGTTACTATTTGTTTATTGTGCTTCTTCCTCACTAAAATGTAAGCTCCATGCAGGGAGGGACTTAGTCTGTTCACCAGAACATACACGGGGTCTGGCACAGAGCAGGCCCACAATATTTACTGTGTGAACAGTTAACTTTCTGTGTTTCTGGCATGGCTTATTCATTCCTTCCACAAACCCCCATGCTTCACAACAGCTCCACGAGGTAAAACCATCCTCATTTTACAGATCAGCCCAGACCAGTTAAATACATTTGCTAAGACCATATAGTCAGAACCAGAAAGTCAGGATTCAGAGCCAGCAGCAGCATTGCACTCACACCTGGCTCACAAGCAGGGAGGCCATGAAAGTGCAGGAGAAGATGAGCAAAGGGTGGCGGATGCACCAAGAAGGCAGAGAATGGTTCTTTATGATCTACTGAGGTACCAGAAAAAACCCTGTGAAAGAGGGGGGGTTTCTGAGTGAGTCTCTAAAGCCCAGGGTGTGTAGGTAGGAAAACACTGAGGAAACTTCTGGAAGAAAAAGAATGAAGGAGGTAGAGCCCTGGCCTGAAAACAGGGAAGTTCTAAGCACGTTTCAGAAACAGCAAGTTGCCTGACTGGGACATGAATGCCCCCAGGGTGTGACATATTGAGTCATTGCTGGCCACAGTCACTGCTGGAATCAATGCGAATTTGTCAGGGGGTGTTTGTGAGGTAGAATTATGCAATGCCAGCCTCTTCTGTGCCCAAAGGTGAAGACAGAAAGTCACCTTGGAACAGGCTTCTATATTTAGGGGGAAAGCACTTGAGTAACCCCCTATGCAGGTAAAGGGAAGAACGGGGTATCTTTCCTGTGATCTAACCAAGAGGATGAGCTCTTGGCTGTTCCCCCACCACTTGTACATAGGAGCCCTGTGGCAACGGGACCAGGGGAGCATGAGCAGCAATTTGCAAAGAGTCACTTCTGGAAAGGAGATGCCCACAACCACACCCCTCTTCCCAGAGCAGAAGGGTAGAAGCAGATAGCCCTGACTATAATCTAGCTGGAATGGACACTGATGGCCCCAGGAGGAATTCACTATAAGGTAAAGGAGACCCTAGGTTGGCGCCCTGAATTCAAAACAAAATTAAGGCAGGTAGTGTAACAAGGGATGAGGATACTTGATACAGGGTCCCTCGGGTCTCAGCCCTGACCAGTACCATGCTTTGGAAGCAACAGTTGAGGGATCACAAACTGAGAGCGACCACCCTGGATCTAAGAGCGCTGCCCGTGGCCACTCAGAGCTCTTTAAAACATGGGACCAATATCCATTAGGGATGGAACACTATAACCAAATGGTGACACTGTCAGCATGATAGAACCAGTTCTCTCTCTACCTCAATTTGGAAGTGGTATTGATAGCCACTTGTGAGTTTTGGCTAATTTAGAGGAGATAGGTTTCAAAAAGACATCATCAGACTTTCTGCTACTAAGGGCAGAGAAGCTAGAGTAAATTACTGGGAAAAAAGAGCTAGAGATGTAACCATAGTTATACTTCCACCTAATGATATAGTTAAGTATTCCAGAAATGAGCAAAAACATCTCTCAACAACATCCTGATGCAATAAGGCCGGTGACTAGTGAGATGCGATATGGATGGTAGAGGGCAGAACCTGTGAGAATGAGGAGTCTGTGAGAGGAAGGAGCCTTGGTCACAAACGGTACATCAAGTAGGACCACAGAAGGAGCAGCATCAGGACAGCAGGAAGGGCTGTGAAAGCAGACCGGTGCATGAAAGAAAGACTGTCCTCACATCACCTAATCCCATGCGCCTCCTCAAAGACCACAGAGATACTTAAAACAGTGGTCAGATAAAGAATTTACTTTTTACAGAAAGCAAACTCAACTGCCTTAGCACAGATTAATCTAGAAAGGTTGTAAATTTCATTTCATGAAGATGAAATGATGATAATATCTACAACAAGAATAGTGACTGATTCTCACTGGTTATCACAAAGTTTTGGGCAGGGCCAGTAATAGTCAAGCATGTTAAGTCACAGATTTTACTACAATAAAATCTTACACAGATTCTCAATATGTAAACTAGAGGAAGATCTAAGTCCCCTTTTCTCATAAACCTTTGCTTTTAACACAGGTTCCTGAACCACAGTTTCTCCTGAAACAGAAGAGGATCCCTATCCAAGGCAGAGATCCCTGGCCCAAAAGACTAGTGGAGCAAAGCCTCCTGTGTGTCCCTCTCAGCCTACTTGCTCATGTCCATCTCACCATTGCCATGAGGGTTAGCTGATGCCCAGTGTTCCAAGGTTCAGCCATTTCTTGGCACTGGTTCCCAGCCTGCATGACACCCTCCAGTGATGGGCAAACTGGAGTGGCACCACTCCCACACATTAACACCTCTGCAGCCACGCTAGTCTAAGCCACCCCCAGGCCTCCCCAGAGAAGGAAGCCTCTTCAGAATCCCACTGTGCCAAAGGGCAAAGAGGCCATCCCATGGGTGACTGCAGAGGGCCAGACTATACCCACAGAATGATCAGAGAGGAAGTTGACAGACCCCAGGTGCGATCCCAGTACAGAGTTTTATTTCATTTTGTGACTATCCCATAATTTTCAGTCTATTCTGTGGACAGACACTTGGGTAGTTTCCAGTTTGGAGGTACTATAAATCGTGTACGTAGCACGTATCTTTTGGTGACTATACGTAATGCATTTGTTTTGTATATTTACTTAGAAATGGGGTTTTGGGGTATGCCTATGTTCAACCTTAGTAGATACTGTGAAACAACTGTCTATACCAGTATATGTTCTTATTGGAATTGTATGTGAGTTCCGGTTGTTCTTTATTTTCACCCACACTTGGTATTATTAATTTTACTATAGTCATTCTGATGGGTGTGTGAGGCTGTGACCTTATTTAACTGTCCTTAGTAATTTTAATGGACAAAAAATAATCAGAATCTTGGCTTTATCCCTGTCTCTTGATTACTGAGGCTTTTGTTTTCTAACTCAATGCATCTATGATAAAATACAAGTCAACCCAAAGTGCCAGGACACTATAATAAAATGTTTAAATTTTTTCTTATTTATACAAAAAATAAATTGATAGATGAAATTTTACTTAAGTTCTCCAGTACATTTTTCTTATATTTCTGGCACCCTCTGCTGTTTTGGACTGGTGAATGCTAGCCAAAATAAACAAGTAACAAATGAAACAATAACCTCGTCCAGTCCCTCCCACAGGATCCCTGAACATGTATTTGCTCTCCAGTTGTGTGTGTGTGTGTGTGTGTGTGCATGCGCCTCCATGAGAGTGTAACCACAAGCATTTCCTACCAAGTACAAAGTTTCTCTGTGCTGAAGAATACTTTAATATCTTCCATTGTCCTAGTTGTTTTCTACCTTCCTCACAGCAAGCAAAAGGCAGCCCTAAATAGAACATCACCCTCTCCCAGCTATAATTGAGTATATCAAGAGTAAATTGAGTATCAAGAGTAAACTGAGTATATCAAAAGCCTCAGTAATCAAGAGACAGGGATAAAGCCAAGATTCTGATTATTTTTTGTCCATTAAAATTACTAAGGACAGTTAAATAAGGTCACAGCCTCACACACCCATCAGAATGACTATAGTAAAATTAATAATACCAAGTGTGGGTGAAAATAAAGAACAACCGGAACCCACATACAATTCCAATAAGAACATATACTGGTATAGACAGTTGTTTCACAGTATCTACTAAGGTTGAACATAGGCATACCCCAAAACCCCATTTCTAAGCAAGTTGAGGCAATTTGATATTTCTCTTTTAGGAATTAGGAAATAACTTAGAAACTGACTCAAGCATTCAGAGTTATATGGTTGTGTGAAATTGTAACCAAAATTGGACCAGGTTACTTTAAAGCCACATAAAAGTTGGGTGTTACATTAGCATTAGCAAAGCCTAGGAATATATATTGCAAGATAACTTGAGAGGAAAATTAAATATGGATAACACAAAATAATTGCAATCTCAAAAATCCAAATTATTTTCATTCTCTGGTACCATGCAAAGACAAGAGAGAGAGAGGTGTCAACCACTTCTTATAATTAAATGTGAAAGGCCTGGTGTCTGCACTAAAAGCACAAAAGAAAATGTCTTAGCATGTTAAGAAGAGCAGGTCCTTTTGAATAAGGGTTGATAAATAGAAAATAATGGTTTAGACCTCAGTCATTTAACATGAACTAAAATTATTGATTTTGGTATTTGACAGCATTAAATATTGTATATAATGATTATATCCTTATTTCTTGTGCTGCCTTTATGGTATATTTTATTTTCTTTTAGAGATTTATTTATTTATGCATACAAGACCTAGAGTGCAGGCCAGAGGTGTGGGGGGGGGGGGTGAGAGGATTCACCAGAGACAGAGTGGGGAGCAGAACATGCACATCTACTGAAATACACTGCTGAGGGGAGCAACGAGTGAGATAGGAGAGATCTGCTGGTCTATGTGGGTCACCTCCCTCTCGAGGGATGGAACTTGTGCTGCAGTGGCTGTGGATAGCTTCATAGTACTGAGACTTAACCCCTTGTACCACCAGAGAGGCCCCTATGGATTATTGTAATGAACATATGATGACTCACTGACTTTTATTAATTTACCTTGTCATTATCCATTTGGCATAATTTTTCCCATATATTTCTAAATTCTTCAATCAGCAGTGTTCCAATTCACAACTTACTATGTAGGTTGTGTTTTTTATGTATATGTATCAGTCAGGATAGGCTAGGTTTTGCAATAATATAATAATAATATAATAATATTAGCGGCTTCAGCAAAGGCTATTTCTTGTTTGCACCATGCTTGGCATAGGTGGACAGAGCAACTCTACTTACTGTAGCAACCCCACAATTCTGGAAAACAGGGGTCCCATCTCAGCATAGACTTCCACAAAGATTGCTCCACAGAGAATGAAATGAGAATTATCATTTTAAAAGCTCCCACTCGCATTTCTTTGGCCAAAGCATGCTATATGGCCAAGTTTGAGAGAGGAAGTGGAGAAATGCAAGCTCATCCAGTGCTTGGAAGAACAACCATACATGTGTAACTGTTCTCAACAACTAACACAATGTGTGTGATTACAGTGTTGTACTGCCTGCTTATAATACAGCTAGCTTTTCTGCTAATAAAGTTGCTTCTTGTCTGTATGATAAATGATGTCAAAAATGCAAGGTGTTTCAATGGAATACTACTCAGCAATCAAAAATGAAAAGCTAGACGTATTCATAGGAACATGGATGGAACTGGAAGGGATTATGCTCAGCGAAGTAAGTCAGAAGGCAAAAGAAAAATACCAGATGGTTCTTCCCCTAGGAGGAATATAAGGAAACCAAATAAGGAGCAAGGAAAGAAATAAGAACAATAATAATAATAATAACAACAATAAAAACCAAAAATGAAAAGACAAGGACAAATTGGGGACACTTGGTGGGGAGGGAGGAGGGGAAGGGTTGAGGGCAGACGGGAGCATGGGGGACTGAGGTGATGGTGCACTGGTGTTACGGTGATGGAGAATACATGGAGATTACAATTGATGTCAAATATATGTAAATTTAAAAATTATAAATAAAAAATATAATTTAAAAAATTATAAATAAAAAAAAATTCACAGGTGCACTGGCACCTTAGCTCCTTTAAAAACTGCTGTCCTAAACCATGGGTGGGGATTGCAGTTAGATGGAAATTTGAAGGGAGAGGATCTAGATAAGTTCCACAAGTGTCACACCATAGAGGCTAGCTTGTCCCCCACACCCTAGGCCAGTCATCATCCCAGTCTTCTTTCCTCACAAATGGGATATTGGAAATCTGGGCATTGCTTTTGAATTTTGATTGGCTTGAAAGTAGAGTAAATAGAGCAAAATAAATGGCCTAGATGTGTCACACTCAGAAGAAAGAATTCTCTCAGAGGAAAGGTCCTGTTTGACCTACAGTCTGACGGGACCACCACACCTGTGGGGAGGTTCTAAGCATCAGGGTTGTATCATAACCTGTCATCTGTAAGTCTCTACAGAATCACCTTCCATTTTTGAGCCGGCAAGTGAAGAGATTGAGAAGTAACAGTTAACTCATAAGTACAAAATCCTTTCCAGAAATCATAGTCAGAATCCCCATGTTTAAAGTAGATACAAGTTGATGCTAAAATGGGTATGAAGAGCCAGGACCGTATTCCCTCTTACCTCACACTAAAGAGCAGTGCCTGAAATACGTTCACTCAGAATTTTTAGAGCTCCAGAAAGCAGGGTTCTAAAATGTCTGGATTATGTAACTTCTAAGATGCTTTCCTCTAATTCTGTTCTAGATTTAATGCCAACACATCCTGATTCCAAATCTAAAGAAACAGTGAGCCCTCCCAATCCTTCCCTGTCCCTGCGTTTGGCCCTGCCTGGCTCCAGTCTCTTCACTCCTCCACGTAGCAAACATCCCCCTTTACCGTAACCGTCGTGCTCACAGACTGTCTCTCTTGCAACCCCAAAGTGCCATGCTCAGAACTGCTAACACGGACATCTTTTGCTCCCCTTCTGAGAGGGCAAGCCTTGCCTGTGATTGAGAAATCTCACAAGCCAAAGCCCTTCTGTTTCTGTGCCCAAGAAACATTTCCTCTTCATTTCCTCTTCTCTCTTCACCAAATGCCATGTTGTGTTTTTTAGGTTGGTTTTGTTTTGTTGTTTTTTTTTGTCATCCAAGTATCATAAAGGTTGGTGAATTGCAGTGGAAGGAGGTTCTTATCCCATCCAAGAACCACTTGGTAATTCTCCAGGTAATTAATGAGGGCTGGGGAGACACTGGGAACGCCTTTGGAATGTTAAACAAAGTGGCTTTTACAAGGACTGCTTCACTGCCCCTTCTTCCTCACAATGAAGGGGAGGATTGTGCTGTCAGAGGGTGTGTCCAAACATCCCTTGGCCGCCGTATGTTCAGGTCTTCCCTTGGCCTGCTGAGGTGATCTCATGTCAGGGTGTTTCTGGCAGAAGAAGGACAAGTCCCTTATTTTAAGACTCTCACAACAACCAGGAACACCCTCTCTAGTCGTTGGCAATTAAGGTGCAGTACTATTTGCCAATAAACCCTGCCTTTATCTAGGTCATTTGTTTTGTCTTTATCTGAGCCATTTTAACTACTTGCTGCTCAAAGAGTCATCTGGCTCATAGGCATCACCTTGGAACTTGTTAGAAATGTAGAACCCCATGCTAGACATACTGGATCTGAATCTTATTTTTACAAGACTTAACAAGGTTATTCCTGTAGATGTGGTCAATGGTGAGAGCCCAGCTGTCATGGAGAGGCACATTGTAACAGCGAGCACTGTTGGGGAGAACTAACAGTGACAAAAATCTGCTTTGTCCTACCTGTTATATATAATAGGGGTGGAGACAGGGTGGTGATGGGTAGCAGTAGTAGTAAGAGTGACGATTAACAGAGGTAGAAGTGGTGGTGGTGGTGGTGGTGGTGGCGGCAGTTATAGTAGTGATATGGTGAGTACTTTGCATATATGATTTTAAACTTTTGTAAGTTTCATGAAACAATATTATGAAGGTTGACAGTATCATAAAAGAGGAAATCAAGGCCCAGAGAAGTATTTGTTTCGGTCAGACAGTAAAGGCTGAAAGTTGAATTCACCTAGGTTTGTAAGCTCCAAAAATCTTTCTTTCTACTATAATACACCACAAAATTAAGATGTTGCCAGTGCCAGCTATATTTATCAAGAGCCTGATATCTGCAGGTTAATTCAGCCCTTTTTTCACACCCATACATGGTCTGAAGTTGATTCTCGAATTGTCTGCAGGAGTCCAATTACATTCAACAAACTCTGGATGCTTATTTTTTCCAATTCAGTCTCTTCTTACATAAATAGTTTATGAGACACTTAAAATATTTTCTCTCCACTTCACTAAAGAACCACTTCACGTTCCAAGAGATATTATTCTTCCGCCCAGATAATGTACCAGCCAACATTCCCTGTTTGGCTATCACCAAGCAGGAGGTTCCCTAGTCTCTCCACTGGTACAACACTGTTTGCTGATAGGCAGAATTTGATATAAGGCTAGGCCTCTCTGAACCTACCCAAAAGTGTTAAGTTAGGAAAGGATGAAAAGAAACTTCACTTCTCAACTTTTATAGAGTGATTTGATGTCTTATTTTTCCCAGTGATGAAACTGTGAGTTGAAAGACATTTTACAGCAGAGGCATCTTGCCAGTGGTTAGCAAATTCTGTGTCCAGGAAACTGCCCCCTTTGCTGAGCCAGAAATGTGGGGGCTGTCTGGAGTCCAGAGAGAGGTGTCTCCCACAGACTGAAGCCCCCAGTGTTTCAGAAAATACACATTATTTAAGCTCATTGATTCCTCAGGTCACTTCTGGGTTCCAGATATGGTTCCCAGCTCTGGCGATACAGTGCAAAGCATTTTTTAGAGAGGAGGAAATGTATCAGGAATGCACACAGATACAGGCAACAGAAAACTCAGCAAGCAAGTACGCAAGTTCCAAAGAGATTTTTCTCCATAGCAAAGTCTGTGGGCTGGCAACCCTTCGCTGTTGCAACAGCTCCACAGCGTTCTTGTGTGCCTTTCACTCCCGCCACCCCAAAACTTCAGCATAGATTCTTTTCAATTTTGTTTGCCATGTGTCTCAAGATGGTGCTCATAGATCTAGCCATTGGTGAAGGCAATTTTGTTTACAACAAAAATACGTTTCTGTAGTGTTTATGTCATTCAGCTTTTTACTAAGCTGGCTAACAGATGTATGCCATTCAAAGAGATGAAGTGTTAGGGAAAGAATAGGCATGTCTGACCAAATACAAAGCACAGTCATGGATTCGCTTAGGAGTGAATCAGATGCCAACTTCTGTGGATCTACAAGCACAGAGGAAGCACTTCTAGTCCCCTCTCCCCTCCAGCCCAGGGCTTCCTCCTGCTCCACAGTCCATGACGCACATGTAAAGTGTGCCTCTCTGACCCAAATAATTTTCTCATGCCAGGAGTCCTGCCACTGCCTCCATGACCACCCACATGCTTGTCAGAGTGTGGCATGTGATGTCCTATCTGGACACCACAAGTAGGACAGTTGGCTGGGACACGGGGAATCTATTCTCAGTCTGGGCCAGATCTTGGTTCAGGAATAGATTCTGGGGTTTCTACCCTTGTGACCTGGAGGAGTCACATGGCCACTGAGCTCCCTGACACTGTCCTTGTCACTCTGGGAAAGATATATTTAGTGCCTGGCCTATAACAGAGCTGTCACTGGAACCTGACTACCTTGGAAACTCCAGAGTGCTGGTTACAACCTAATGCTGTCTATTTTTACCAACTAAGTTCATGGAATGATGATAAGAGTTATCTTTCTGATGCAAGACAGGATCAGAAGAGTCTGCCCCAGTGGCCTGTTACAGTCTAGGTACCGGGTGATGGATGGCCTTGAATTTCTGATATGTGAGAAGTCACACCACTACCCATTTCCCTCCCAGATGACTACAGCATCATGGGCAGTTCACCTAGCTCGTAGGAACAGGGCTGTCACATGTGAGTGCCAGACACCTTGTAAATAAGCCCATGAAGGAAGCTTTTCTAAACCCCTCATGGAAAAGAAACCAGGGCTCTGATGACAAAACCTTACCCCAGGGGTCTCCAATTCTTGAGCAACAAATACAACAGACCTCGTTAATCAATACTAGTAATTTTTTCCCCACTGAACTCTCAAGATTATCCATGGAATACCATGTCTGGAAACCTCTGCCAACGAATACTAGGGGCTCCCACAAATGAATACTACCAGCTATCCTTGGGTTGGATAACTAAGGCAAATATTAGTGGAGACTTGATCAAGGGAAAGGGTGAAATGTTACCAGATTCATCTTCCTTGATCTCTATGGCAACCAGAGGAGATTCTGAGAGCCCATTTGTTCAGATCCCTCACTGTGCCACTTATCAGCTTGACAGTTGTGTCCTTGAACACAGTATGTAACCTCTGTTTTCCCTACTATTAAAAGACGTCCCATTGTTAATTGGGGTTGATTATACTATGATTATAAGATGATAAATGATAATGCCTAGACAAGAGTGATAGTGTCAGAAAATGCTTAGCATGGAACCTCAATAAGTATTCACTTTTACTACATAATAAGTGCTTACTAGTATATATAATATATATAAATATATATATTCATATATATATATACACAGCAACAACGAATATGTATTAAGCACTGTGATAGACATTAGGGAAATAAAGGTACAAAAAGGAGTATCTTGCAATTAAGTGTGTACTTTGTGCCAGGCACTGGGCAAAACCTGAGGCGGGTGCTTACACATACACTTCTTCATGTAATTAAAGACGAATAAAGCGCTATCCCCGCCTGGTGGTGCAAGACAGTGGAACTGCCGTCACTGGGTCACCGTGGCTGCGACAATAATTTGTGCCACTGCAGATGTATTCTCTTTAGTCCCATTCCCTTTCTTTTATAACGATGTTCTCTGAATCCGAGTAGATAAGCCAGGGGCTAGACACAACGCGGACAACTGGCAGTCACCAAAACTCCACCACCTCTCATTTCCTTCACCTTTACTTCCAACCATCTCCCCACTGCTACCACTCAGCAGACCACGCACATGGCGGAATTCTGGCTGCATTCCTTCCCAACCGAGTAACTCTGGCCAAGCTACTTGACCTTGTCCAATTTTCTTTCTTCATTTGTAAAATTGGAATGAGAATAGTCCCTTCCTCATGAAGTTGAGTGGTTACTTCTTTGTGTTAATCAAGACAAAAATAATTCCAGCCTCATACAACTGAATGAGTAACAACTGAATAAGGACATAGTAACACACCTAGGTCCTTAGCACACTGCCTGAGACAAAGAGAGTATAGAATAAAACTTGTTAGAATAATAATTATTATTAGCTCCTTACGGCTCTGGGTAACCTTTTACCAGAGCTAGCACGCAGTTTCATTTTGCTGTTTGGTGTGAGTCATCTCCTTTCAGCTCCCAAGGAATAAATATGAGAGAAGCAGTGGGAGTCAGTGAAACAAGGACGCAAGTTGGTCGTCAGAATAACTCATCTCTGGGGAATCAGGGATAATAAAACTGCAACTGACGCCTGCATGCTTCTTCAGAGTTGAGCCTCAAGTTACTCTATGAAGAAAATATCCAAACTACTACCCCCACTACCTCTTCAGTGAATCCCTTATTCTTCCTTTAGAGTCTAGAAGGAAATTTTCTCCTCAAACATCAATTCCTAGGACCCAGTTAAAGTATCTCCCTAGCTAACAGACATCCAGTTGTGTGACATCATTTCATATGATCATTTCTTACCCATGTGTTAGCCCACCTTAATTTCTTTACAGGGTGTTTATGTGTGTACCTGTGTATTTTCCATTTTCGGTTCAAGTGAGCAAACTGTCCTTTAGCTTATTAGGGTATACATTAGATATTTTTAGTGTGTAACTCTTCAGAGACAGGAAATAGTCCTTTCTAAAAGAGAAAGGCAGATCATTACCATATGTTTGTTCCACAGACCCATAAAGAATAAGTTACTGGAAAAACAACTCATACCATGGATGCCTGGCACAAGTGAAGTGACACTGACATCTTAACCCTCCTGAGTCTCAGTTTTCTCTTCTGCAAAATGGGACAGTAGACTTCATGATAGTTAGCTTGCTTCATTTACCCATAGAGCATATAACCATTTTGCTCCTCCTGTGTGCCTGGAACTGGGGACGCCACAGTGACTAAAAATGAATGGATTCTACTTATAAGAAGCTTCCTTTCTAGTCTTGATGAAAATAAGCAAAGAAATAACTTCAGACAGTGAGAAGTACCATGAAAACAGTAAAGAATGATGATGAGATAGTGCATTGCAAGCAGCAGGAGACCCCAAGGAAGCCACAGAATTGTAAAATGAGAATGAGTCAGCCACAAGGCTTTGTAGGGGAAGAATGTGCCAGACAGAGGGAATAAATGTAAAAGTTGCAGAATTTTCACTGGGGAAACAAGATGATCTCTAACACAAGAGCCTCTGAGCTGGCCCAGCATAGTAAATGCTTTTACTTTAGCTGCGATGACACAGACCTCCAGCCTCTGGCAGGGGGGCGTGACCTGACAGCTCCTTTGCAAACATTCCCCGGGCCTACTGTGTGCAAGGCTCAGCGCCTCTAAGTCAGGATCTCTGCTCAGAGTCAAGTGGCTGGAGGCCACTGAAAGGAATGCAAGCTGACCTTTTTGAGCAGCAATGACAATGATAAATGAGGGAGAGATTTGGACGCTTGCCTTTGACTATAAGAGGAAACAGGCGGACTGTGAACTGGGGCTCATATTCTGAAGCTTGGGTTTCACCAGCTATGCAGTTTCTAGTCGTTTGCATCCATAGAGCACAGCAAACACTGCACGTAAGGACAGACCTATTAGAGTCTCAGCCTAGATCTGAGCCCAGAATGTACAGGCAACCTCACAAAGCCGGCCTGGTGGCCCCACGGGGGACTGAGGCAGGATAAAGGGCCAAGATGGGAGTCAGATCTTGTGGGTTGCAGCTCAGCAGTGCCCATGAGTCAGGTAACCTCCCCAGTCATGATAATAAAGTAAGTGAGCATCTGCTAGGGGCCAAGCACTGTGTGGGCACCTCATATAGACGATGTCATTTACCCTTCCACACACGTCCTTGGAGGAATTATCACCGTCTTCCTTATGGACAGCGTAAGCTCCAGGAGACTTTTCAACCTGTCTGCCATTCAGTGACAGAGGTGGAGTTCTAACTTGAATCAGGCTCATTTGAAGTGGCCTGTTCCATTCTCCTAGTAATTTATCAGTTACACGGGAATAGTATGGTGTGCCCTACCCTCCCCATGCAGTTGTTTGGACGCTGAAATGAGACAAGGAGGTGCTTTGTAAACACTGGTGAGCTCTCCCAGGCCTGCTGGGCCTGGCAGAGCACTGCAGTGCCTCTGACTGCACAGTTTCCCTCCCACCCACCATGGGACACATGGGGGTGTCTACACATGGGAGTGCAAGGGGTGCCTACAGGGGACACCCACCTGCACCAGCTACCCCGCAATCGCTGCCCAGATCTCCCCTGGGCTGGGGTGCATCCCTGCTTTTCGTCCAAGCAGCAGGCGTCCTACCCCAGCCTGACTGGAAGTCTTGGCTTTGCACCAGCAGGATGGGGAGGATATGTGGAAAATCTGAGATGTTTTCTTTCTTGGGAAGAAAGCCAAACCGCAGTTCTATAAATTATACTCCCAGAGAAGATTTAGTTTAAAAAGAAAAGGGGGGGTAATTCTCTTACTGTTTGCTTAGTGAGCTGGGATGGCTAAGCCAGGGCCAAACCCCACATACTTGGTCTAACTTTCTTGTGTTTGCAAAACATGCCCATGTTCCAGAAGATGGCCGGGAAGACTACAGAACGGCCAGGATTTCTCTGCAGACCTCTTGCCAGGCGACTTTCTATCCCCTGCTGTAGGCTGTGCCTGCAGCTTAGTTTCTTGGGCTGAAGCAATGGAGTATCAGGGGAAACGTAGGCCACCAAGACCTCCCCCTCTGAACACCTCATCTCACTCCATATCCCTTTAAGTCCACAAAGCCCAACAACTGTCAGGGGTGCTGACCAGATGACACCACTTCCAGGAAGCCTTCCCAGTCCTCTAAGGCTATGCCAGGATTCTTTCATAGGGGCTCCCCCAGCACCGAGTGTTTATGACACTGTATTATTAACCTGGTCACCAGCAAGTCTTTCACAGGCTCCTTGCGGGCAGACACCTTGTCCGGCACCAATACTGTGGTCTTTTCCATGAAGAAATAGATGAATACCACTTCTGACCTCCTCTATCCCACTTGGGGGTTTTCCCCCAATTCAGCTCAAGAATTCCTCCAGTAAAAGACAGGTGTCCTGGGTGTTCTGTGGTCTCTTGTGTGCCGTGGTGTGCTCCCCACCCCTTCACCCTCACTCCCAGTCAGCCTTGGAGTCAACCTCCTTTCATGTAGGCATCCCCCAACCCTCCCTACCATCCCAGACCCTCCTTCCTTCTTTGGTTGGGACCTTATCATGGATCCCACAAAAACCATGCCGTGCTTATCACAGATGCGTATATATAGATGTCCCCACCCCAGACTGTGGGTTCCCTGGGAGCAGAGAACCTGTCCTAATCCTCTTTGTGTCCCTCTACTTAGCAATGCCTGACACGCAGCAGCTGTTCAGTACATGCTTGTTGAATTAATTAATTAACTAACACATGCAGAAGATAATAATAGCATGTCATGCCATGTCATGGGGCAGAATGTGCTAACGATCTTAGCAAATGCTATGTGTCGCGGGGGGAGAGAAATTGCTGTGGGCTGGAGGGGGAGGGAATACTACAGAAAGAAACTGACAAGAGAGAAAGCGTAAAGGACAGGATATAAAAGGAGGCCAGGAAAAAGTGAGCAAGAGTCTGGGCTTTAAAATAAAACACAAATCAGACCATGGCCTATTCCTGCTTCAAACACTAGTGTCTTCTCCCTGTACTTAGTAAAAAGAAAAAAAATTGAAGGTCTTATGGATTCAATCCAGCTCTCAAACTTTAGATAAAGAGAAACTGAGTCCCAGAGTGACATGTACAAGGATATGATGATCACAGTGTTTTTATTTAAAACACTTTTGTTAAAAAGAAGTTTTAGCAGATTATCTGCATTTTTTTTTTAAACTACAAACTTATTTACCTCAGCTTGAAATCCCTGGTTTTCCAGAGGTGCTCATCTGAACCAATCCCTCTGAGCCTGCCTTTATGTAATAGAGCTGAGATTTTTGTTTTTTCCATCAAGACCGATTTGAAAGTTGTCCTATTTAGTTCTGCAGAAACCTATTCTGGGCTTGTTTATCTTCCAAATTGCTATGGGACCTTAATGTTACAGTCACCAAACCAGGTCTCCTGATAATGTGGGAATTGTTTGTTTTTTTCCATCACTAGCTGCTGAAACCCCTCTTCGTGCCAATCCTAGATCCAGAGTGGTCCAGACATCTGTCTGTCCATAGACCTTGTGACATGAGAGAAAAAGGACCTGTGTATTCTGTACTGGGAGATGAGATTCGAGCCAGGTACTAAGTTGATCACTTTCCATTTGTCACTCATCATTCTTCTAATAATCCTAATGGATAGATATTATTACCCTCATTTTATAAATGAAAAACCTATAGCTGAGGAATACCAAAAACTCACCAATTGGGCCTCCCTGGAGGTGCAAAGAGTTAAAACACAGTACTATGAAGCATTTGCAAACACTGCAGCACAAGTTCCAGCCAGGGAGCTAACCCACATCATGCAGCAGACCTCTCCTGTCTTGCTTGCTGCTCCCCTCAGCAGTGTATTTCAGTAGATCTGCCTGCTCTGTTCCCCACTCTGTCTCTGGTGAATCCTCTCACCCCCTGCACCTCTGGCCTGTATCCCAGTTCTTGTATGTATAAATAAATCAATCTTAAAAAAAAAATCTCACCAAGCCTCAAACCAAGTGTGACCGCAATCCCAGGTATATCTCTATCTCTGTGCTCTACCTCAATCTAAAGTCAAACAGGATCGGTTATATAACCAAAGAAATTACATTTTTAGATTTACAGAAAGTAAGAAAAATTGTAAAAAAAAAAAAAAGTTAAAAAAAATTTACAGAAAATTGAACACAAAGTAAGCATCCCCATACCCCTCTCCCCCTCCTCCACCATATACAGTTTCCTCTGTTATTAAGGGCAAGGGGAAAAATATCGGATGGCTTCACTATTAGGAGGAATATGAAAGAACAACAACAACAATAAAGAATAAGCTCAAGGAACTGGGCAATTATAACCAAAAGTAAACAAAAAACTCAACAAGACCGAAAAGCCAGGATAAACCAAAGGGACTGTGGCGGGGGGAGGAGAAGGGGGGAGGGCAAAAACGGGGATGAGGCCAGAGGGTGCACAAGGGACTGAGGTGATGGTGCACGGGTGAAATGGTGGTGGGTACTCCCTGGGGACTACAAATGATGTCAAATATAATTAATTAAAAAAAAAAAGAGCTTGGAGTGGTACGTTTGTCACTTCTAGTCATAGAATATTGATGCAAGGTTACTGAGGTCCACAGTTTATAGGATAGAGTTCACTTAGTGTTGTATAGGTCTCAGTTTTGTCAGGTTTATAATGTCACGTATCCACTGAAATAACAACATACAGAATAGATTCTTTGCCCTCAAATCCCATGCTCAACCTTTTACTCCTTCCTTTCTCCTCCTTTACACTAGGTAGCCCCTGAACTTTTCGCTGTGTAGAATTTTGCACTTTCCAGAAAATCACGTAGTTGAAATTGTGTAGCGTGTAGCCTTTTCAGACTGACTTCTTCCACTGAGTAACATGCATGCAAGTTTCCTTCATGTCCTTTGTGGTCAGATAGCTCATTTCTTTTTAATTCTGAATAATATTCCATTGAATGGATATACCAAAGTTTGTTTATCCACTCACCTAATGAAGGACATCTTAACTGCTTCTAATTTTTGGCAGTGGTGAACAAAGATGCTAGAAATATTTGCGTGCTTATGTAGACACAAGTTTTCAGCACCTGGGTAAATACCTGAGGGCATGATTCTAGACTGTATGGCAAAGACTGTTTAGCTTTGTTAAGCCTGTTTTAAAAAGATATGTCTAGGACATGTTATCTCACAAAAAAAGGAGAAGTATGGTAAGTTATGAGTGACTTTACACAATACAGAACAATAAAATAGACTGATTTGTGCTAAATGAAATGTTTAGTTTCTTTGCATACTTGTATGAATAACATGCTACATAATTGCTCCCATGATTTCATTTTGGGTTTTCAACTTATCTGAGAAGGTCATGCTCCACTGGAATTATTCATTCTAATAGGGGTGATAATGAGTTAATATACAACCAACATCTGTTTGGGTTGAAGCACTGAATAGGAAAAGACCACAAAGAATCAGACAAGAAATCACTTGTTCCACTAGCTTATGTAGTGAAACTGCAGATGCAAATAGACTAGTATTTAGAGGTGTCAGGTGTGTGTGTGTGGGAGGGGGGTGACTCAATTTAACCACAAAGATATAACACTAGGAGCTCTCTCAAGAATTTTTCCAGAAATTTCAAGTGACCCTATGTCAAGGGGAGGCAGGTTGTAGCTAAAGGGAAAGATTCATATTTAGAGGAAGAAAGCTTTAAAACATGAAAAAAGAAAACAAGATGTCTTATCTCTCCAATGTCAACGGCCTTTCTCTGTACCTTTGCATCACAACCTCTTCACAACATCTTTCACCAAATAGAGCAAAAGTTCTACCCTTTTTCTCACTCCCCTTCATATTGCTACTTTGCACATAGTATGTGCCCAGGAAAAGCTTACGAGGTTGAAAAGGAAAGCTTTCACAATACACACATGAAAGAAAGGACTCCAGTTTTACCTTCCAAGTTAAACTGTCATGAAACAAAACCAGAAATAACCCCTTCTAGGTAAGTAAGTGTTTCTAAGTGGTATTGGAATGAAACCAGCATATACATTTTGAGAGCTTTGTAATCATTAACTATTCTCCACCATCCTGGGAAATGTGAACTTGGATAAGCTCCAAGCACCTTAGCAACAAGTCAGCCGCTCCCAACCAGAGCCCCCAGTCCTCTGATGAGGCCAAAATCCCCAGGACAAAGCATTATTTATGGACAAAAACTGTCTTGCTTCCGAAGCTGAAATCACAAGACCCAAGCTAATGAGAAGACTCAGTGCCAGGATGTCATATTGAGTTAGGAAGACCCGACCATTAGCAGTCTGCTTCTCTGTACTCAGCCCAGACTGGAGGAGACACAGAGCAAACATATACAGTGGCTTCTGAAAGGCCCAATGCTTGACACTTGAACACCAGGACAATCGCTGTCTTTAGCCGGGAGTGTGGGAAAGGGCACTGACCACAGAATATTTTCTGAACAGATGATGCAGTGCCCTGCATGGAGTGGCAGAGGCTGCCAGCTGCAGGCCTGGGCAGCATGATGCTCCCAACTCCTCAGCATGATATTCAGGAGCTGAAGAGCCTCAGAGTGAAACCCACCTTCTCTCTTTCTAGTCCCACCTCTTCCAAAAGCCTATCTGGGGATCGCTACCCCCAGTTAGAAGATGCGACCTCAGCTTTGCAAGAAGTGGCCCTCAGTTTCAGAAGGATAGTTTAGAGACATTTCTCTGAGCCCTATCCAGAATTACCTTTGAGTGTGGCCTCACGCAGATGTCTTAAAGTGGCATTTCAAGCCAAGCAGAGAAGGTCTCAATTCATGGCAATAACAGCGAGCGATCACTTAAATTGACTGAGTTCTCTGCAGAGCTCAAATATGCCAAGCACTTGATCTCTGTCTTCACCTTGTTTAATCTTCAAGGAACTCTATGTTAGGAATATCATGAACCCCACTTCACTGGTGGGAAAGCAGAGCTTTGGAGAAACTAGGTTCTCACGTGTGTTCCCTGGACCAGCAGCAGCTCCATCATCTGGGAATTTGTTAGAAATTAATATTCTCAGGCCCTATACCAGACCACAAGCCAGAAACTCTGGAGGTGGAGCCAGCAGTGAATTTCAACAGGCCCTAGAGGTGATTCTGACGCATGTTCTACATGGGGACCCCCCCAACCTACCAAACCACACAGCCGGTGAGGTCCAAACCCCAGCAGTTTGTCTCCAGAGCTCTGCTCCTCACCCCAGTGCTCTGCATCTATCTGGACACAAACATAAAGGGCCCCTTTCCTACCTACAGTTCCAAATTCCAAATTTAAGAGATCGGTACTCTCTAGTAGATGCTTGACCACTGAAAATGTCCAGTCAGATTCACGAAAGGATTAAAGGGGAGAAGCGGTCTGCCTTTTCTACACTGAGGTGTCTCTCTGACCTAATGGGGGGCACTGCCACATTCCTCACAGGAGTGAAACTCACCTGCTCATTTCACACCCCAGCTACACCCCAGTCCCAAGGGCACTCCCAGAGGCACCCTCCAGTCTTAGGGAACCCTCACGTCACACCTGAGAGAGTTGCAGATGGAGCAACTCAGAGGAATGAAGCAGAGAGTAACTGATATTTAAAAGTAAAAATTAAGGCCATTTTTACTAATTTTCTAGGGCTGCCATAATAACGTACCACAAATTATGGAACTTAGAACAATGGCAATCTATTGTTACATAGTTCAGAAGACTAGAAGTCTGAAATCAAGGGTTGGCAGGGCCAACCTGCAGAGGAAGGGTCTTTCCTGCCTCTTCTGGCATCTGGTAGCCCCAGAAAGGCTTGAACTGTAAAAGTATAACTCCCATGATATTCTCCACATCATCATTCATCTGGCTGTCTCGGTCCAAATATCCCCTTCTTACGAAGGACCCCAGTCATATTAGATTGAGAGTTCACCTTCAACTAGTATGACCTCATCTTAACTCACACCTACAACAGTCTTATTTCCAAGTGAGTTCACATGCTGAAGCATCAGGAGTTAGGACTTAACCATAACAGCATCTACTGATGGGAGAAAGGGAGATTAGACTACAGGGATTTTCATGCAGGGGTTTGCTACAAGGCCATTTGAGATCTTTTGACATCAACAGGTCATCTACCCAAAGGTTGTTTCCCTCCCAGCTGATGAACAGAACCATCTGGTATTTAATAAAATTAGAGCTTCATTCCAGACATTTCAAATCAGAAAGATTCAAGGAGTTTTACGTTAACAAGCATACCTGTGATACTGAGGTAGTCAGCCTTTCCATGCCCTCTAATATGGGAAGTAAAGTTCTAGTCAACTTGCACGGGGTATTTCCAGCCCATGAACCAGCCAAGTGCTTCTGCAGTGGAGCCAAGACTCTCAGTACTCCAGCCCCTGTGATGCTCACCTGAGCTCTTAAGTTCAAATCAGCCACCTCAGGAGCACTTGAAGCAGATACCCCAGGATTTCCTGATTTTCCTTTTCACTCAGGTCCCAAACTACCTGTGTTGGCCCACAACCAGCAACAAAAGGTCAGAGAAAACTGACTTCCAAGCCAGGTGATTTCATTGTGTGGGAACCAGGCTGAGTAGACCCACTTTGATCTATCTCCATTAACCCAATAACTTCTTCCTACCAGAAAACTATAAACAAGAGGCCAATGAGACACAGTGCCCAAGGCAAAGAGGAAACTTTTATCAGAGGGACTTTTATCACTCTGAGCTGAGCTGGGAGAGCAGCTGCACAGGCTGTGGAAGGGAAGCAGACATCACTAAGGATGAACAGGGTTTGCATGATGAACGGTCACACCTCTTTCCCCACCCCCCTCAACGCACTTCCAGTTAGCTGCTAACACAAGAGAATCACCATTATCACGGCTGTGCCTGCCAGAATAGAACTACTCCAAGGCAGCAAAGAGCAGTAGAATGAGCCCTGGCCTGGGCGTTTAGACTCACCAGCCCAATGTACTTCTCAGGACACCCTTTTCTTCATCTGCTTGGTTCTCATCATTGATCTTCTTACTACAAGGAATAGATACCCACTCAAGTCATCCAGTGAGAAGGGGGGGTACATTATAAGAATTTATAAGTAACTCATTATAAAGATATAGATTCCATGGAATCCAAGAGTAGCAAAGAATGCACCTGGCTTCACGGGAACCAGGGAATACTAAGAACTGTGTCTCTATCCTTCAGCGGTTGGGTGACCCATCTCTTCTCCCTCTGCCTCTGTTCACTTTCCCCTTTCTCTCCATTAAAGTGCTTCCTCTGTACAGTTCAGCATGCACAGTCCTAGTTGCCCTTGTCTCCAAGACTACAGGTCTTTCAACTCACTTCCTCTCAGTTCAATGAATCAGGTCCTTGCAGGATAACTGAATGGGTCAGGCTTTTTATACCACTAGACTGTAGCTATCAACTGCACCTTGACCGTAGTGATGCAAAAGGTGCTTGGAGCATGGACACAGGGCACGTGTGCCTAATTGTGGCTACCTGGAGCATGGATGTGGCCATGTGTAAGTGTGCACAACTGAGCCTGGAGGGCAAGGCTGTAAGGGCAGCTATGAGAGGATGCCAGAGAGCTCAGAGAAAGAGTAAAGATTCACGGGATCTGGGAGGCTTGGTTGCCTGCCTTGCCCATGCCTGCCTCCTTGCATGCCAGCCTCCCTGCCTGTGTCCCTGATTCCCTGAGAGAGCATTAAAGCCTGAAAAATGCACTGAGGGTTCCGGGACTTTATCCATATCTGCTAGAATCGATAGGGAGCCTGCCCTGGCTTGTGGGAACAAGTCCTCAATATTTTAATTCCATATCCCAGAAGAATCTGATTGCATCCTAGGTGAGGCAAGCTTCCTTCATCCAATAAGCTGTGAGTGGGGGTAGATCAACAGTACAAATCCAGGCACCCCATCAAACGCTGTGAGTAGAAGCAGTGCCAGAGCAAAATATGTGGAGAGCACCCCATTCATGCTTACTGCAATAATGCCCAAAAGTCACAGCCATTTGTTAAGACCTACCAGGGGGCAGGCCCTCAGCTACATTCGTCCACATAATCCTCAGTCCAAACATTCAAGGCAGTTATTACATATATGGAAAGCAAGGTTCAAATAGCTGCAGGAACTTATTAAAGTCACTCAGTTCGTAAGAGACAGAGCATTAATTCCAACCGGATTCTCCAGATTTCAAGGTGGTGCACGCTCCTTTTGGCCAACCAACCTAACATCACCTCAGGGGAAAAATAGAGGTTAACAATCGTGGTGCTGGCAGGCAGTAGGGCAGAGCGGGCAAAGGGGAGCCCTGGAGCCCTGAGTGGTTTTTCCAGGTTTTTAATGATCTTTCTGCACCATTTGTAGTGAGGTGCAGGACAAGCAGGGGGTTGGACAGCCTGGGGTCAGGAGCCTGGCAGGCCTCCAAGCCCCTGGCGAATCTTTACTCTTTCTGGGCTCTCTGGTGTTCGCTCATGGTCTCTTCACTGGCCTTGACTGCACCCCTTCCTCTTTGATGCCACCCTTATACGCTCAGCCCCAGGCTCAGGTGTGCCCACACCATACCCCAGGTACCCACCATCAGGCACACATGCCCTGAGCCCGCGTTCCCAAGCACCTCCTGCATTCAAGGCTGCCAGTGATGGCCACGGAGGCCAACAGCACAAAGGCTTGAGCATCTTTGCTTACCTAGAACTAATCTTTACCTCTCTGCCAGGTTATATAGAAATAGATTGCAGTCACAGACTGAGAAGTCCATTAGGGAAGCTGTACAGAAATGAACACGAAGTCTTGACTGTCCCATGCACAGCGTGGTGTTTGTTCACTGGGCATTTCCCTGAGGACTGCAGAGCACTTGTACCTCCCCTGCTCCATGGCTAGAATTGATGACGGCCACAGCAGGGGTCCTAGTAGCTGTCCAAGACCCCCTGGGAGGAACTGCCTGCTGTTTACAGTCTGGTGGTATGGCCCCATGTAAACAGGATCTGAATTCTCAACCGGTTTGGCAGTCTATGGTGAATACTGTTTGAATTGGAGTAATTTGCTTGTTTTTCACTAAGAGACTTAGTCTTGAAGGCCAAAAAATTCATCAGTTGGGCTCAAGTTGGGTATAACAGAGCACAGACCGCAGTCACTGGAACTCTCAACTGCTAATGTCACTCTTCAAACTTCAAGAAGGGGGTCAGGTCTATGGGACTTTTGCCCAACAAGGGATTCAGGCACTCACTCAAGTACTGACATGGTGGGGAGATCTTCAGCCATGGAACAGGACGTACTCTTTGGCCCTGGTGATGGTTCAACTTGACTATCCTATGGTGTCCTGCGTGTTCAAACACTAGTCTCCAGTGTGGCTGTGATGGCATTTTGCAGATGTGATTAATATTTACAATCAGTTGGCTTTAAGTAGAGCAGATTACCCTTTATAATATAGGTAAGCTTCATCCAATCAACCAAAGGCCCTAAAAGCCAAAGGTACACTTCTTGGGAAAGAAGGAATTCTGTCTCAAGAAATCCTTCCTGAGTTTCCAGTCTGCTAATCAGGTAAAACTTGACTCTTAAACTGAATTTCTAAACTCTTTGAATGAAAAACTAGGTCTCTAATGCTGATCTGATGGCATTCACCTCACAGTGACTGAGTAACTACTATAGGCATTTACTACTCAAAGTGTGGCCCATAGACCAGAGGTCTGGGTATTACCATGGAGCTTATTAAACATGCAGAAGCTCAGGCCCCCCCCCACCTCAGACAAATGAATCACAATCTTCATTTTAATGGGACTTCTCATTTATTCAAATATGCATAAAATTTGAAAGGCACTGTGACTGAGAGAAGTCTGGAATTCCAACGTGAACACTAGACTAGGTATTAAAAAATATAAGTGGAGTTCCTGATTAGACTCCACCAGCTCCAAGTACTTGGGCAAAATTAATAGGAAAATAGATACATTCCAATCTAACTAATTAAAATTGGTTACATTAGTGAGGTTTCACTGTGTACCAGGCAATGAACTAGGCTCTGCATGTGTAACTCTCCCATCAAACCTATGAAGGAAGTATTATTAATATCTCCATTTTACTAATGGCAAAAATGACAAACAGAAATGTTAAGCAATTTGTCCAAAATCACAGAGAAAATAATTAGTTGAGTCAGGATTTGAAGTCAGAAAGTCTAGCTCCATAGCTATATACTACCACTCAGATTCAAAGCACAGAATGTTCACAGTGCTTATCTCACGTATAAGAGAAATTCAAACATCTACATAATTCTACTGACCGTAGGGTTTGAATAGAGCTTCATAAAGGGGACAACTTTTGAAATGATCTTTGAATACAACAGGACTTTTAAGCTGAGTTCTCTCATGAATAATAAAATTGTTCCTATTATCAAGGTGGAGTGAGTACTCCAGTTTTCATGCTGTTCCTTCTGCCTGAAATATCCCCACTACTCCCTTTCCCCTGCTGAGTGTCAGTTTTCCATGACCTACAGACTAGATCATGTTTCCTTTCATAACTCTCTTAACATAAATTGCTTTTCCTTCATGACACTTAAACTAGCCAGCTTATAATTGAATAGTTATTGTGAGACTGCCTGATTACTTTGTGAATCGCCCACTAGATTGTGAGTTTCTTGAGGACAAGGACTGTAACTAGTTTTTCATTAGGGTATACATCACGATGATTTGACAGACACATTGTGAAATGATTACCACAATCAGATTAATCGCATATTAAACACCTCACAGAATGACCATATTTTTACATGTGGTAAGAATACTTAAAGATGATGGTGATGGTTCGTTTACAGGTGTATTGGTGGTGGTAATTTAATGGGAATTACACCCGAGCAGGGAAATCAAACAATGTACAAAAATGAACAACAATGTAAAATATATATATAAATATTTTTTTTAAAAAAGAATACTTACTTTTAGAGAAGACCTACTCTTAGCAAATTTCAACTACACATACAAAGAGCATTACTAATTATAATCATTAGATCTTCAGAACTTACTCAGAACTGAAAGTTGTATCCTTTTACCCACACTTCCCCTCTCCCTCACCCCCCAGCACCTGGTGACCATACGACACGCTGTCGCTACATGCAGTATTTTTTAAAATTCCACAAAGAAGTAAGATCATACAATATTTATCTTTCTATGCCTGACTTACTTCAACCTAGCATAATGCCTTCCAATTCCTTCCATGTTGTTAGATGTATATAAGACAAGGAAACGCTCCTTTTTATGACAGAGTAAAACTTCATTGTATGTATGCACATTCTCTTTATCAATTCATTTGGGGACAGACATTTAGGTTATTTCCATATTGTGGCTATAGTGAATAATGCATTGATGAACATAAGAGTGCAAATATCTCTTTAAAATAGCAATTTCATTCCCTTTCGATATAACCCAAATGTGAGATTGCTAGATTAATAGTAGCTCTATTTTTAAATGTTTAAATTTTTGAGGTACTTTGATTTCTCTTTTCGATGAATCATTTTCTATAATGGCTTTACAAATTTACATTCCCGCCAGCTGTTTACAAGTATGCCCTTTGCTCCAACCACATTTACTGTCTCATACTTTTGATAACAGCTTCTGATAGGTGTGAGATGATATTGCATCTGTTTTCATTTGCACTTCCATGACGATTCATGATGTTAAACACCTTTTCATATACCTATAGGCCAAATGTAAGTCTTCTTTGGAAAAATGTTTTTTCAGGCCCTTTGCCCATTTTTAAATCTGGTTATTTGTTCTGGTTTTGTTTGTTTGTTTGCTATTGAGTTGTACAAATTCTTTTATGTTTGGATATTAACCCCTTATTGAAAAAACTGTTTGCAAATATTTTCTCCCATTCTATAGGTTGCCTTTTCATTGTATTGATTGCTTCTTTTGCTGTGCAGAAGCTTTTCATTTGATGTAGTCTTTTTATCTGTGCTTTTGTTGCCTGTGTTTTTGACATTGTAGCCAAAAAACCATTGCTAAGACCCTATATTTTCATCTAGAGTTTTATGGTTTCATGTCTTAAATATAAACTTTAATTTTGTGCTAATCTGTGTGTGTGTGTGATATAAGATAGGAGTGCAATTTCTTTCTTTGGTTTGTGGAATAGTTTCCCATCATCAGTTATTGAAGAAATTAGCCTTTCCTCATGCATTCTCAACACTCCTGTCAAAGATCAATTTACCATATATGCATGGATTTATTTCTGGACTGTCTATTAGACTGAGCCTGGAATCTCTGGGATCTATTCTTGTACCTGATGCACAGTCAGTCTTCAACATTGAGTAACTGTTAGATGCGCAGTAGGTGATCATCTGCAGCTCTCAGTCATCACCATTCATCCCCTCCACACACACAGAAGTTGGAGAACCAGTTGTGACTCCAAGCAGAAAACTGGCCTCCCCTTGATTAATAAATGACAAACAAAAAGACTGCCAAACCTGCATACTTTTTGTTTATCCATTTCACCGCATTCCCATTTTAGAGCCACAATGAGCACAAACAGCTGTTTATAACCCTAATGAATGTTAGTTGCACAAGGTTGTACTGTTACCTCCAAGGTATAGAGAAAAATTACATATAGGGAAATCACATATTTAAATTAGAAATGTGGGACAAGTTCCAACAACACTGTGGCTTCTAAAAAAAATCCATATCAAAAAGGAGTAAAATTAAATTGAATCCTTCTATGTTTAGCGAATGTGTGATTAGTTGTAACACCAATAATGTTCATCTAAAGGGGCAAATTCTTCAGAATTATGTAATGGATTTAACAAGTTCCTGCAAGTAAATTCTCGTTCAATATGAAAACCTTCTTTCAGAAGCTGGCATTGTTTTGATAAGGGATTAAATTTAATGGGAAATGAAAGAATCCATTGGAATTCAGAGCCCCACTTTGGTGGTCTGCTTGGGAGCTTATTGCAAAGCCTTCATCACAGGCCACTTGGCCATGAGGGTGTTTAAATAGTCATCTCTTTTCCAAATCATGTTGCCATTTATCAAAGCTGCAATTCTTCTCCTTAGGGTTCAATTCCATGTTCACTTTCTTGTTTACCAAGTCCCACTGGTCTTTTTTTTCAACCCCAAATAAAAATATGCCCCCAACTTTGATTTAGGGCCAAGGATTTCTAAAAGCAAGTCAGACTTCAGAATGTTGTTCTTTCCTGCAGGAAGGCCTTATCGGATCCCATCACACACATATTGATTTTGTGAAAATAAACTCACTTGAAAACCAATAAGCTCAGCTTTTGGGACTGGTAACAGTTAAAACAAATCATAAATGTAGCTGTGAGCTCCACTAGCAAAGGTTTCTTTTGTTCTCCAACTACAGCAAAGAATCTGATAAGACACATCAATTCCCCTGTAATTCTGGATTGCCCAAAGCAAATACAATTTGAAGCAGAGTTATCCAGTAGCCCAGTGTAAATCACATGGGTTGAAATAATCGATTTCAAAGAGAAGGCTTTTTACGTTTTCTCTGGAAAATGGAATAATCATGTTTACTCTTTTCCTTTGAGACATTTGCGTTTTTCTTAATAGTTTATCCATAGGACAGAAATTTAGGAATTTAGAGGAAGAATTTCTTCAATGCTGATTGTCAGTTTCCCTGAGTGGCATGAGTTATTTATGCCTCGACTCAATCTTCTGATTTCTAACCTCATATATAAGAGAAAAAAAAGGTTGACTTTTCTCTACTAGACAAAATCTGGCCAAATATTGATTATTGAGGGCCAAGTCCTGAGATAAGGACTTTATATGCAATATACCATTAAGTTTTCACAACAGCCTGATAGAACAGGTACATATTATCACCTACATTTGATAGATGAGGAAAATGAGTCCCAGAGGGTAAACAGCACACCCTGGCACCACGCTTATAAAGACAGGGCTTGCTTGGGCCCTCCCTGGTGGCGCAGTGGGTTAAGCAACGTACTATGAAGCAAACCACAGCCACTGCAGCACGAGTTCAATCCCTGCTGCCGGCCAGAGAGGGGACCCACATGGCGCAGGCAGACCTCTCCTGCTGTGCCCGCTGCTCCCCTCAGCAGTGTGCTTCAGTCTCAGCAGTGTGTTTCCGTCCATCTGCCTGTTCTGCCCCCTGCTCTGTCTGGTGTATTTTCTCACCACCCCCCACACCTCCGGTCTGTACCCCAGTGCTTGTGTGCATAAATAAATAAATCTTTAAAAAAAATAATAAAGACAGGGCTTGCATTAGAATACAAGTCTATCTGATTCTTCTGCTTTGCCTCCCCAATTTAGGATTGTTTGCTACAGGCCCCTTGGGTGGGCCCCATGGAGTTTTTCCTTCCCCAGGAAGAGTTCTTCTCTTCCTCCCTTCAGATAGAAAGCGCTTGCTCCAGACTTGTCTTCTAGGCCCCATCTTCTCAGGACTGTCTGTGGCTGACTCCCAAACAGATAACGAGCCCTGGAGAGGAGAGCCTGGGTCTCTGTTGCCATTTATCTCCAGGGCCCACAACACACACTGGGGCTCTCAAACACCAGTGGTACTTGACTGACAATTATTGGGGGTTTGAGGCCCTCTTCTCTAGTGTCATTCAGCTCATCTAGCAAATACCTTCAACTCGAGATGCCTTTTACACCATCATCTTCGTCACAGAGAAAAATAGTCAACTGAATTTAGTCCCTCTTCCTCACCCACCAAGAGAGAGCAGCTGTGCAGAAGAAACGAGAAAGTGAAGAGAGTGAAAGGAGATGGCAGGGGTGTGGTTGTGGGGGCTTAGCTCTGCTCATATCAATAACAAACCCCTATGCCACTACTATTAAATGTATAAAGGCCCAGAAAATTTAAAGAAGCTCAAATTCAGAATAAAAAAGCAATGAGGGATGAAACAAAACCGCAATTAGTAACAACTTCTTGGTTGTTTCTTCATTGCTTTTAATTGTTGTCTATCTTCTTCTTAAGAACAGAACACAGAAAAACCAAATCAACCAGCTGAGAGGCCAAAGAAAAGTTGAGACAGCCTATAGGCTAATTAAGTTGGGTATGTGACTCAGCTGGCACTGACATATTCTTTTACTGGAATAGAACTGAAATATAACATTGTATTCATATTAGGTGTACACTACAATCATGTGATATATAGACGTACTGCAAAATGATCACAATAAATTTAGTCAAACTCCATCACTAAACACAGTTATTCTATTTCTGTGTGACTACCACCTCTAACACCACCACCCTCACACACACACACACAAACATAAACATTTACATGTATGCAGACACTTTGGACATATACAATCCCATCTAATTCTCAGTTGTTCTGTGGACAAGGGAATAAGCATATAATTTAATTAGGATTGTGTGCAAAGTAACAGTAAATAGGCTTTAAGTCCTTACTTATTTAAGTAACTTGCTTCTTTATTTAAGGCAAGTTCATTTACCATTTAGACTATTCAGAAATCATCATTTTTCAGTCTCAGGCTCTTAAAAAAGTTGATAATATTGATTTCCCATGAAGAATCAAAAAACTCTTTATCAAGACAAATAAAAGCACTGACCTTCAATTCTTGACCATCACTGCCAACTACAAAACAAACAATAGGAACAAACAGCCACAGAGGGCACACCCCTTCTTGAGTTGGTCAGGAGTTCCCAAGGGCATCTGTACGCACGCAGGCAGGTAGGTGAGTCTGTCATGGAAGCAGCAAGCCACTGGGCATCAGCTGGATAAGTGTGGCCAAGCCAGCCCAGTCAAAACCAATTCTAATTCTCTGCACACAGGCCACAAAAGCAGCTCACGCAGAGGGGCTTGAGCTGCCTTGCTCCCCTTGCATCCTATCAGACCCAGCACCATTCCATCCTAGGTTTTAGTCCCTTCTCACCTTGGCTATTACAGGGATACCCCTACCCCACCACCAGTTGTACTTCTGCTTCCTTCCCTCCCTCCCTGGACCACCCCAGGCAAACTTTCCAACTCTCTGCTCTCCATGCATGGCTTCCAGGTAAAAACAAGCTTCCACCTGTGTCCCTATTAACTAGGAGGGGAAAAGACAATTTTCTTCCATCTTCATCATTCTCTTGAGCCTCACTTTATTTGGTCCCCAACCCTCTGACCAAGCACATTTCTCTCTTTCCTCTCCCACCACGTAGTCATGGCCACTTCCTGCCTTTGCTCTCTCATCCTACCAGAACACCATCCTTTCTCCTCTCCCTCTGTCCAGATCCCATCCATTCTTCCTGTTTCTCCTCAAGTCACTCCCGGTCACTCCACTCCTGCAGGATAGCTCCTTCTTTTCAACTCCTGACAGGCCCCAGTGTTTTAAGCATTCCTTTTCTTTTCCAACTGTCCTGGGCATAGGCCCAGGCATAGAGCAGGGGTCTTGGCTGAAAGTTCTTTGGTGGTTTCTGCCCAATTTCGAACCCTTCAATACTAACAAGTTTAATGAATACAACTGAGCTTCCAAACGAAGAAGACCTGGGTTTCTCTCTGGAAAACTGCAGTATCTCCCCCACAGATACATCGACCTTCAGTGTTTCCTGGAGAAAGTGGGGTTGGGCTCGGTTCCCAGAAAGCTAGCAAAAAAAAAAAAGGACAAGTCAGCCTCTCCCCTCCCCCACCCCACCCCTGCCAGACAGCATTTAAAATCACTTCAGTGTGTTCGTCTTTTTATTTGGAAAGGAAATAAGTCTTGACATTCTGTTTCTCCCATTTCATTAAGCACAGAGGTCATCCCAGGGAGAGGAGGGTAGTTTTCAAGAGAGAGCTTAATGAAGGGATAGAGGTGGGTGGAGTGGTCTCTCATCTCTTTAGCCTGCTCCACTCACCCTTTGAAGAGAACAACCCCACTTTCATAGTGAATTCTTTTCAGTGTGGTGTCTGCCAGGACACATTTCTCCCTGATAGAAGCAGTATGTGGAAGGATTGAGTGATAGATCAAGGTCAGACAAGGTGTCCAGACAGGACCGGCCAGAAGAGGTGGCACTAAAACAGCTGGCAGATAAGAGAGAGAAGAAGATAAGAGAGAAAATTGCATGTGTGTGTTACATGGAAACCCAGGAAAGAATCGAAGATTCTCCTCTCTCTCTCTCTCTCTCTCTCTCTCTCTCTCTCACACACACACACACACACACACACACACACACAAATCTCCTTGATAGAAAGACATTCCTCATTTTCCCTTTCCGTCTCTAACTCTCTAGTGCATTTCTATATATAAACAATAAGACCCTGAGCTTGCCACAGGCCCATAATTAATTCTTGCAATGTTCTGGCTATAAGGATACAAATCCTTACTTTTCCTCATTTTGTGGTTTGCAAAGCCCTTCCCATATACAGTCCTCACCTTTCCCTATCTCACATACCTTGAAGGCCCTATAAGCCCCTCCTCACAATCCCACACACACAGTCACGTGCACCCTCCATGCACCACCCTCTCCAGGTTCTAACCTTAACACCACACGCTTCAATTCATGCTACTCAAAAAACTTGCCTTTGACTCAGGTCATGTAAACCTTAAAATGTTGCTTGCATACCCCTAATAATCAGAGCTGCTATCTATTAAGTACCTGCCCTATTCCAGGCAGCACACTGAATGACTTGCATGGATGATCTCATTTCAATTCCACAACAATTCTGAGTGGGCCACCTGAGGCGTTTGCCGCTGAGGGAAGGAAAGCTCTGATATTACGTGACTTGACTGGAATCCTAAATGGAGAGTGTGGGCGCTGAGGTTTGAACCTGGGTCTGCAAGGCTATGTTCCAGGAAAAGGACAGAACTTTGCTGTTCCCATGGGCTAACTTGGTAAATGAAGGGTTAAACAAATCTGATGACACCAGACCTGGACTCCTACTGCCATAAACGCCCTTGGCCCATTGTTTTTATTACTAATTTGTCCCAACCAATGAGTTTCTGAACTGTCTCTTTATAGCTTATCCAGCCCCCTGACTGTCACAGAAGAAGGGAGTTAGAGGCACTGAGACCAGTCTGGTTCGTGCCAGAGCTGTGGGCAGAATCAGGCACACAGGGCCCATGCGTGACCACCGAAGAGCAGCTGATGGACGCTCACAATTAGCAACAATGAACAGAACACCCTGGATGGACAACTGGACTTTGGCCCCAAGTCCACCTTCCTTACTTCCTCAGCCAATAAAGTTTGTTCCTTTGTTCTCAAACCTCAAGCCTAAAACCAATATAGATCCCAAGTTCTGACAATTCAAGAGTTGTCAGAGAGGCCACCCCATAGCCCTTTCCTTGCTCTTTCACTGATGAATTAATGCTGACTCCTTGCCTGCCCTCACCAGGAGAGGTTCCAGTGGCCACATCCCCTGGGACTTCTCACTTTATAGAAGGGTGTGGCTAGAGGAGTGTTAGAGGGGGGACTC
This sequence comes from Galemys pyrenaicus, assembly GCA_019455555.1. Taxonomy (NCBI): domain Eukaryota; kingdom Metazoa; phylum Chordata; class Mammalia; order Eulipotyphla; family Talpidae; genus Galemys; species Galemys pyrenaicus. Next base: position 8,368,360 of record JAGFMF010011406.1, on the reverse strand, counting down.
CTAAGGTGCAGGGGCTAAGGACAGGTGGCTGAGGTTGGTATCATGCATTTACAGTGGAGCATCAGAGGTAGAACTGGAACAAGTAGTTGGGACAAGAGATAGAAAAGGAGAGGAAGGAGAGGAAATCTCTCTGCCTCATCAATCTATATGCCTGGCTCTAAACTCATGGGCACCTCCAGTTATCCATAGAATAACCATCTGTGGGTACTACACAGTCACCTCTAAGCCAATATATATAGAAAAATACAATCATTTTCCTAAACTTGGCAAACTTTCCCCACTGTAGCCAGTGGTTCCATCATCTTTCCATGTTCTAAGCTAAGACAATGGAATAATCTTCCACTCTGCCTCCCCACACCTTCCCAACACCCAGCTTATCTCCCTGTCTGAGTCTCTTAGCAATAATCTAAATGTGTATGTGTGTGTGTGTGTGTGTGAGAGAGAGAGAGAGAGAGAGAGAGAAATTAAAACTGTGATGGAAGGTTAGACTTCAGAAATTGGAAAAACAAAAATATTATTCCAAAGCAGTCTCCACTTTTGAGAAATAAGAGAATCGAGGGCCTCCCTGGTGGCCTAGGGGTTAAGTCTCAGCCTCATCACCACTGCAGAATGAGTTTGATCCCCGGGCCAGGGAAGTAACCGACATGGCGCAGCAGACCTCTCCTGCCCCGCCCACTGCTTCCCTCAGCACTGTATCTCAGTAGATCTGCCTGTTCTGCTCCCTACTGTCTCTAGTGAATCCTCTCACCCCCTCACCTCTAGCCTATACCCCAGTTCTTACATGCATAAATAGATACATCTTAAAAAAAGAGACTCGACTCTCCAACCATCTTAACTCACAGGCACCAGTGGCAGCAGCCACCTGCAGCAGCTTCACACACATGACAATTTAGATGGCATTTCATGTATGCACTTGCAACAAAATGCTTTAAGATCCACTAACAATTTTGTAAGCATCCACAAGATAATAGTTTAATGTGCACATAGAATATGCTTTATTTGCTGCCAGGGCAGTTGCTTTGGGTCCCTTCCCCCGTTTTTAAAGTTGTTAAGCTAGGACTTCACTAGCAATAAAATCCAGATTCTGGCTAGATGCTAGCTCTGATTCCACATGACCTAAATGTTCAGAGCCAGGGTATCAGCTTCCACAAGGAAGGGAGTATATCATAAATCTGAAGCTAGACAAATGAACAAGGAGTTTATAGTCTATTAACTAGGATTATATAAAGATAACTTTTGAAGGTAGCATCACCCGACAACGTATATAACAGGGCATTTGAGTCTTTATGTGACTCTGGTTATTGTTGTTTTTAGTGACTTTAAATTCGGTCAGCATTCTAAAAGACTAGAATAAAATATCTGCTGGAAGAATAGCTATAGGCATGTGACTCATCAGGTCCTCTGACTCAGTGAACCTGTCATGAATTGTTAATATCCAGATCCACTGAAAGACTATGAGTGAGGCCAAAGGTCCAGAGAAGTATACAAATAGTCAGGACACACCCCCGCCCCACCCCCACCCCCCGCATTGGTTATTTCTTATGACTGGCTCCTGTGAAATGTAAAATCTATGTCTTTTGTTTTTATAATGGCAAGTTTTTGGCATAACTGTGGCATGATCATTGTTTTAAAGTAGTTGAAACTGATCCCAAGATGAGAGGCAACCTCTCGCTCTCCCCTGGTTTGACACATTCTTAATGCAGATAAATATTTTGAATCTTGTGTAAATGAATTATACTGTATTTATTCTCTGCAACTTGCTTTTTTGCTGAAAAAAAAAATGTTTTTGCTTTTATTTCTGCTTCCTTCGTATGCCACTTCCTCTGGGATCCCTTTCCTTTGACTCTCAGATGAAAGAAATACTTCTCCCACATTCCTATATTTTGCCCCTATCTCCATGCTAACGCTTACCTCAGAGGTAGAACTGTTTGCAAGACTTTCTTCCCCACTAAATTCTTGATTCCCTAGAGGATAGGAATTTATTCTACTTACCTTTGTTTCCAACAGGAAACTCTGCTGAGTACCTAGATATATTTAATGAAGGATTGCTAAAGGAGAGAAAAGAGGAAAGAACTAGAGTCTATTCACTTGTCTATTTTAAATGAGGAACAAATTTGCATAATCTGCAGGCTCTGGAGTCAGAGAGTCCTCTCTGTTACTCATTCTATGCCACCCCGCCCAACAGCAGGCCTTCATGGCATCCCACCTCCTCCTTGCGAGGAGCAGATAAATTACATCTTCTTTTATATAGATAATTATCACTGTTTTCAGAAAAATCTGCTGTACACTTTCTTATAATCTAAATTCCCAGCTTCTACAATGTCAGACAACCTCAAAACAATTGCAGTTTATGAAGAAGAATAAGAAAATTAAGTTGGCTTAATTTTATTTATGAGATTCATTCATGTTGATAAGAGTAATTGTCATTCATTTTCACTTATGGTTTGTAATCTAGCAAAATATAATAGAATTTAATTATCAAGGCTACCCTCAATGGCCATTTCTGTCAGTTTCAATTTCTACTTTTACAGATATTGTTATATCTGTACTTAAATATCTCGCAATATATATACTCAAGACAGTGTCTGTAAGATAAATATGAAGAGTAGAATTTTTATGCACCCGAGACTTTACAGCATTAAACTGTTTCCCATGTGGTCACACATTTATACTCTCACTGGATGGGTCTGCAACCCACTGTGGACAAGCTCACCAACACTTGCTATTTGCCAATATTTCAATTTTGCCATATCAGTGGATATGAAATAGTATCTCCTTGTAGCTTAATTTGCATTTCCTCAGCTATTAATGAACTTGAGAATCTTTTCACATGCTTATAGGCCATTCATATTTCCTCTTCTGTGAAATGCCTATTCAAGTCTTTTTGCCAGTTTTCTATAGGTTTTTTTTTTTTTTCTTATTAGGTATCAGAATTCTTTACATATCCTGGATACGAATCCTATGTCAAATATAGTTTTTCCCTGTTTGTAGCTAATCTTTTTGCTGTCTTTTGATTTTAAAAATTATCTAAAATTTAAGGGGGTTAATTGCATCAGTTGTTTCCTATTAGTTTGTGTTTTTACCTTTAACTTCGAAATCCTTTCCAACTCCAAGTTCTTAAAGATCGTCAATATTTTCTTCAAAAAGTTTTAAAAGATATCCCCTTCAATTATTTAGCCTTCTGGACCTGTGTTTTTTGCAAGACATGTGGAGGGGACCTGGTTTCATTTTTTTGCCTATGGATAACCATTTATTCCAGCTTCAGTTACTGTGAAGTCCATTTTCTTCCCCCTCAGTGTCCTTCCCAACTCTGTAATAAACTAAGTCTCCAGAGATGTGTGGGCCAGTTTCTAGGTTCTCTATTTTGCTCTACTGGAAATTTATCCATCCCTGAAGTTATATTCCATTGTATTAGTTACTATAATTTTATTAGAAATCTTGCTGCTGGTTCTAGCAAGTCTTCCATGATGTACTTTTTCTTCAGAAGATTATTGATTCATCTTGGGACTCTTTCTATTTCCACATGAATTTTGGAAGGAATTTGTTGAGTTCCTTTAAAAAAAAAAAAAAACTATTGGTATCTTGGTTTTGATTGGTATTGCACAAAATAGTAGATAAATATTTTCATATTAAGTTTTCCTAACCATAAATATAGAATTGTTTTTCATATACTCTCTAATTATATTTTTATAGTTCAATATATTTTTGTAGTTTTCTCCACAAACATCTTGTAAAACTTTCACCATACCTATTCCAAAGGTTTTTTTTTTTTTATTGTTGCTGCTATTGTAAAGCATTCCTTTTTAAAGAAATTACTTATTCTGTTTATTGCTTATATAAAAGTACTCACATTTGGATGGAGAGCTTAGTAGTGGCCTCTATTTCTGATTAATAAATTACCCCAAACATAGTTTCCTAAACTCACAAACATCATCTTATATCTTATTTAAATCAAAAATTCAGAAGCAATATAACATATAGAAACACTCAGTTCACATTTGGATAAGTCCTTTTTCAGGTTTGTTTAGCTGGAAATGATTTGGGCAGGGTTGAGGGTGTTGGGAGAAGAGATCAGAAGACCAAATTATAATATTTTGTAATCTTAACAGCATTTGAACCACACTGGGTCTTCATTTTATCATTTGTAAAAAGAAGTGGATGGAGGAATCCTCTGAACCTTGTATGATTCTGTTCTCTGAAATGGAGCAGTTGAAAACACTTTCCACATGTAAAGCAGAGGTCCTCAACCTTGATGCATATTGGAAATACTGAAGAAGCTCTCAAAATGTTTCAATAACCAGGCCACAACTCAGACCAATTGAATTCAAAATATGGGGAAGGTGAGAGAGGTAGGCATCGGTAGTTTTTAAAGCTCTCCAGGTAAATCCAACTTGCTGCCAAGAATGAGCCCACTGGCTTTGAGGGACCCAGCTTGAGGGGGCATAGTTCACCAGCACAAAGAGGGGCACCTAGTCAGGAGGGGAGGAGTCAGCATTCTACAACTGCTCTGTGTTTGAATCCCAGCTTCTAACCAGAGTGTTTCTTCAGGCTGTAGCTCCTAGTAGCTGCTAGAAAGAAAAAGATAAAGCTCTATGCAGAATTAGGGGATGAAAATTGGAGAAGAGATGTTCCTTGCAGATGGAAGGACCACCCAAACTTGTGCAGAACATGCAGATTCACACTGGTGAGGACGTACCAGCCACCAAACACGTTAGGGATTGCCAACTTTTCAGTTCGGCAATAAACTAGAAGGAGCCATAAATTTAGGGGGAAAACACAGTCCTTTCTTTAATAACTGAATCTTTTTCTGAATAGAACATCAGGCCATTTGCACACCTGAAAATTTCCAAGCAGTGATGCTTCTGCTCTTAGGTGAGGTGTGAGGATGTGAATGTAGATGCCTCCACTTGAGAAGACAGGCTCAGAGGCATCCGCCTTCCGTCCTTCACGTGCAGCCAAGGACAAGATGACATTGGGTCACACTGGCACAGGAGACCAGTAAGAGCTGACCAGAGTAGGACCTGCCTGCAAATCACTCTTAAGAAAGGAGAAAACTAGACAAGAAGGGACTCATGGGACACTTCAGGAGGAAGTGTGAGGCGAGGGAGAACGCTAGGCAAAATATCGCTTCCAAGCTGGAACCAAGTCAGTCTGGCACAGGCCTAACTAGTCACTTCCCCTCTCTGGATCTTAGTTTCTTTCATAAAGTTAGGCATTTGAATCCCATATTCTTCAAGGTCCCTGTTTAACTTAAATTTGACTTTTCTTCAACCCATAGGGAGAGGCATCCCGGGAATAATGAACCCCACGTCTAGAGAGGTTAGGCAGCTAGGGAATGAAGCAGTGGGTAGGGACTGGCTACATAAAACTGTGTATACCCTATGCATACTCAGTCGTCCTTCCTCAAGCTCTCCTTGCCCGATGAGAAAGCTTGTGAATGGGAAATAGAAAGGACACTGAAAAGTATTATTTTTATGAAAACAGGATTCCAGGTTGTAACTTGACCCTCCAAAATGAAATATAAAGTGGGCAGTTGCTATTCAATTTCAGGTAGATGTTGCCAATAAGGAACAATCTTGCAGTTTTTGGAGGAAAAAAAAAGAAATAAAGATTTTTATATATAGTCTGCTGATTGTTTGATGTTGGCAGTAAATTCTCTTATAAAAAACTAACAAAACCCTATGTCAACCAAAATATATCTGCAGACATATACTGCAGGCCTGAAGTTGGAAACTTATGATAAAGGATGTTATAAGTAGACATTTCAAAATTGAGTCTTGCCAAGAGGCTGGTCATTTATTTACCCTTAAGTTCAAAATACACATGCAGAAGTCCTTTCTGGAATTTTAGGCAAAAACTGAACAGCAATTTATGCTGTGCCTCTGACCGCAAGTAGCTGAGCCTCCCCCACCACTCTGGCACTGATGCCCGCAGCTCCCTCCCTACATGCACTGTGCAACTAGAAACTTTGTCCCTTTGGGGTGAGAGAGGGTGCTGGAGTTCAAGGGAGCCACTGCAGCCTTCTCATACTAACTCTCCCCCACTTTAAAACTAAGACATAGTCCCCAATATAACCTTGACCCAGCAGGCCAGGTGTATAGATAGGGCTACTTAGGAGACAATTGCAGCAGCTCCAAGCCACATCCCTTGGGCCCCAGTTCTAATAACCAAAAGGTTAGAAGTATGTTCACCAATGTTTGGTTCCATGTACTCATGTGGATCCAGTTCCTGGTCCCAACTATGTTCAGTTGTTCTTAACCAAAATAGGGGACTTTCGGTTGATGTTTTCTTATTTGATTATGACTCTGAGAAAGGAAACACACTCTTATATATCAAACACATTTATTCTTAAAGTGATTCTTATCACAAAGGATAGCTAAAGGAGAGTGAAGTACTTAGAGCAGAAAAATGGTGGGTGCTAGCCAAACCTCAAATACAGCCACAGCAGCGTTATTCCAATAGTACTTCTTCAGCATGGCAGATCACACGTGTTAAAATTAACTACATTCTCTGAACACCTCTTGGCAAAGTGCACAATGATAGAAGCAAACATTCGGGGACTCCTGTCCTTAAGATTTTACAGACTGGATTTATACTCACTCCAGAACAAGTACACTACAACACATCCAAAACAAGTCATGTCCATATTTCTAACAAAAAAAAATATTTTTGCTTCAAAGTAAATTAGGTAGAAAAACTGAAAACAGCAAAAGAAATATATGCAAGAAGTAGATTGCTACTTTCATGTAAGGTACTGGATTCTTGAATCGAGAATCAGTGTCAGTCCTCACTTTCAACATCACATCAAAAAAAGTGTGGTGGAAAAATGAGTCGCCTTCAATATGAAGGATGTGAGTTGTATACACCGACAACACTCTCAAGATACAACAGTATTGCAGGAGGAATGCCAGTATACAGAGTGGACCTTCTCATCGGGCCAGACACTTGCAAGTTATCAGATGACCATTTAGATGTTCGGGTTAAGAGCCTACAGTGTTCTGGTTGAATCAAGGCACTTGCAAAGAGCTATCCTTGACATGATGTGGAGTCCCCACAAGTGGTTAGCCACCGACGATGGCATGGATTTTCGGTTAGGCAGCATTCTAGACTGAGAACCTGGCATGCTGCCTTGGTGACAAACAAGGTCACTTATAACATCATACTGCAAAGTCAGATTTGCTTAAACTTTCCTCCAAATCATAGTTTTTGATAAATCACAACTGAACAAAAAGGCTTCACTTCACATCTTGATTCTGCAGCGCTATAATGCACCTTTCTCCAATATCACCCAACACCCCTAAAGTGTGTTTGTTTATTCCTCACAAGAATACACAGAATGGATCTTGTTCGCCTCTCTAAAAATTATTTCCCCAGGAGAGCACTGTAAAGCCGACTTTAAAACACAAAGTAACCTGACATTTTCTCACCACCAGTTAAGTATCAGACCACCCACTCCTGCTGACTCGAGCTGCTAAGCCCTCGTGTACACTTTTCAGACTTCCCTCATACCATTAGCACAGCTTCCCATCACCATCAACCATCCTTCCTCAACCTCTCCTTGCCCAATGTGAAAGCTAGTGAACTGGAGGGATGGAGAACAGGCACTGACAAAGCATGACTTTTATAAAAATAGGGTTCCAGGCTGTGACTGAATCCTCCAAAGCAAAACTGGGCAGCAGCATCCATACAGATCCCAGAACTAAATTCTCAAGGGACTATCTTTTTGTAGCCAGGTCTCAAAAGCTCAAACCTATACCTACTGGAGGAAAGTAGCACAGGCTTCCTAATACTGCGCAATACAGACCTAGGACTACTTGGAGAATATGACAGGTGCAAAGCAGTCACCAGGTGGCTTCATTCATCGATAAGAGGCCAAGTTCTCCACCCTCCCCCAGCTCTGCCATTCTGGGAAGAGCCCACTGGCCAGCCTGGGGCTGCCAAAGACTGCCGACTCTAACTCGGTCTTTGGGGGCACCTGATAGAATGCATAGTCCTGGGACGCCCTCTGTGTCTGCACCCCATCTGGTTTCCATTGCACATGGACAATCCTGTAATTCTGACCCTCATTGTTGTCCCAGAAGACCTGCCCATTAGCATGATAAGAAATGCAGAACTCAATTTTCTCCTCAGTTGGAATGACAGCAGGTAAGTCAATGGCAAAGGAGAAGGTGTCATTCTCCGAGCCACCGTACACATTTTTCATGTAGACACAGTCCACGTCGGTGTAGCTTTTCCAGCTATCAAAAGTGATGCGGATCTGAACCTTCTTCTCAAAGCTCATGTTTTTCACTTTCACGGTCCCCGTCACTGTTCGCTCCTGCAAACAGCAGTTCTCCAGGCAAACGAAGTTCTTCTGAAAATGGTTCCGAAAACTTAGGTAATCAGCAGAAGGTTGAGGGAAATCTAAAATCAAGTTTTTCTCTTCATGGAGTTTTAGGCCAGAAGACATGTCGTTAATGTCCAAAAGATCAAACTGGAGATCCCAGGCCGGTTCTTCCTGGAGGTCAGAGAAGACGTGGATGGCGGTGAGAGACAGGCCCTTGGAGTCAGCAAACACAACACGCTTCTTGGCCTGGCTGTGTGAGCGCTTCCAGTCGCTCTGCGATTTGGCTTCCTGCTTTATGTTGAGACATGGTTTCAGAGGTTTTAGTTTGTTCACAAAATTTCTTCGATGTAAGTCGTAAGGGCCCAGGAAGCTCTTCAGGGGTGGTGAATGAGCCAAGCAGAGCCTCATGGCCACATCCACTGGCATGACTGAACTTGTCAAAGGCCGTGGATCTAAAACCTGGATCATTCTGGAATACAAAAAGAAAAGAAGGGTTATCGCCTGCTTTGCAATACTCTTTTCCTGTATATATGTGTGTGTATGTCTATGTATATTTACATATATGCATGTGTATATATAGCTATATGTAGATGGGTGGATGGATGTGTGTGTACAGAATATATACATTACACTCTTTTTGTATTGACTAAGATATAGTCAGTACAGTAAGTATCAGGGAGCTATAATCCTATGTAGTAAAAGAAAACGGGACTAAATGACCAGCTCTGCATTGTTTGGCTCCACCCTTTACTGGCTCCAAGGCCACGGGTTAACTGCTTGCAACACTTGAGGGTCTCAGTTTCCCCATCTGATTAATACAAGGGTTGGATGTGTTCTGAGCCAGTGGTTCTCAAACTTGTCCGATCACCACGGCTTCAGGTTCTTTTCCTTTAAGGCAGACTCCTGGGGCTTAGAGCCACTGAGGCAGAACCTCTCAAGATAAGGACAAGAAGGGAGATAAGGTCTTAAAGCTTCCAGGGTGATTCTAAAGATCAGACAGGTTCTAGAACCATCTAACCAGGTTCTGGTTCCAGACTCTGTGTTCACTCTGGCTGATTTGCTGATTCTGCTGTTAAATTGATTACACTTCTCTGACAATGCAATCCACTTGAGAAGAAATAAATAGCAATAAAAATTCTTGTGGAACAGCTCTGAGAGTAAGATGGCTGGAAGGAGTAAAGGCAGAGGACTATCTTTTGCACTTTAATAATCATGCTTTTCCTCATCTTTCACAAATAACCCCTTGAAGTGCAAGTTAGTAATTCACACGCTTAAAAAAAGTTTCCCTTAATCTCTATTTCATATAGAAAGATGTCCATGACAAGAAAAAGCTGGTTATCTGAAATCTGAACTGTATTTAAGATATATATATATATATAAGCTTATAAATTTTGAAAGTCTCAGCAGGAAATACAGCAAGAAATTTGCAATTTTTGAAGGTTAGGATTATAGTGATCTATAGTCTATCTTTCCACTTTTTTGGTATTTTCTAATGTTTTGGCAATAGATATTCACAATTAAAAATTAAAGCTATTTAAACATCTAAACAGAACTATGCTTGGCAATATTAAATCAAGAAGTGTCCAGCGAAAAGAGTTTTTTCTGGCCTTTAGCATTCAGTATCCATTTTACCAAGACTGCCGGTTATGTTTTTGCTCTCTCCCAGGCTTATAGATAAGAAGTATGTGTATATGCTACTGTACAGAACATTTCTCAATCTGCTTTTAGCAACTCTCCCCAGGGGCCCCAAGCACATATACAAATGGTCATTACCATAAAGAGAATAATAAAAGAACATTCACAGAATTGAGCACTGGGGTTTTTCTGGGAGCTGTACAAACTTAGAACAAACAAGTGAAAGCTAAAGCTATATTTGTGAGTCTAATAATAGTTAACAGACCATTTCTAGGGACTTCTTTTGCTAAGTTATGTCTGGAGACGTTATTTAAAGTAGTTTTGTGGGAGGGTTTTTTGTTTGGGGGTTTGTTTTGTCTTGTTTTCATTTTTTGCACTTATAGAAAGACTGTTTTAGAGTTTGGTGGTATCCTTGGAATCTTAAATCCTAGTCGCCGACAGCCAAAAAATAATCATTTGTTCAAACTATGAGGCTTAGTTTACTATGGCGAACCTTGGTAAGCTTGAAGGAGAACGAATAAATGCAAACCTAGTCCTGTACTACCCATCCCCCAAGCTAAACTACCAAACCAGCAATGCTAGCGTGCTGTTTCCACAACTTAAGCCGCCAAGTCCTTGGGACAATTGTGCAGGAGAAAGAGATCATCGGAATCCATGAAGGAATCAGAACTAAAGCCTACTCACATTAAAACCGTTTCTGGTTCAGGATGCTGACTGCCAAAATAAGCTCTGACCAAGTAGCACAAATCTCCAAAGGCATTCCGGGTCGGCTTCAACTCATCAGTGAACTTGCCTTTCTGCTTGCAGTGATGACATAGGAAAACGCAGCCCACCTTCCCCGCAGCTGCGCTCCCCTCTCTGCCCCAGGTCAACAGTCTGTAGTCAACCTACCTGGTGCAGCTCATTTGGCAGAGATGTGGCGGCAGACCGTGAGAGCCGGCACTCCGCTACCTGCACAAGTTAGCACCGGGCTCCCAGCCTTCCAGGCTCCGCAGTAAAGGCGACCGATAGCGGGTGCGGCGCCCGAGATGCCACTTATCTGCTCCCGACCACGTGAACCACCCCTTCGGACCAATCGCCAGATCGTGGGCCCACGGCGTGACCAACCAGCGCCCAGCTGGGCGCGAGCCCTCGCCCGGGAACGTGACCGCCGTGATACTGGACCTGCGGAGCTCAGGGACTCCCAAGGCCAGCTGGACCCAGCAGCGCAACGCAAACCCTCACCGAGGGGGGCGGGGGACGGGGCGTGGAGGCTGCAGCGTAACGCACGTAGCGGGTACCAGACTGGAGAGAAAAGCAACAAACCTCACCCAGGCGGGCGCCAGCTTGGGCTGCTGGGGACACGATGCATTTTACGTCTCGTCTCGAGAAGGCTAAGCACAGTAAAATCTGAGCACAGAAAGTTGTGACTCGTCCCAAATGTAATTATTATTGTTTGAAATGTTTGTTTTGCTCGCTGGTGCAGCCGCGCATCCTCTCCCTTACTTTAGTGTGAGCAAACACAAGTTGGCTGCAGGTTTTTGGTCAGGGTAAATCCGCAAACGCACCACAGAGTAGAGGGTTATTGCCAGGAATTAACCGACTTCGATAAAACAACGAGGTAATATGATTTAAAGGCACTTGGTATCTCCTTCCACTTTGCTCCCTGGAGAAGAAAACTAAAGTCAGAAATGATGTGGCCTTTTTTTGATCACGTGACACATCAGCCCCAGAGCACATGGTCGACCCAAATCCCTTGACTTGGTTCTGATGTCCTTCAGCACCAATGTGGAAATCAGAATGTTAAAATATCACACTAAGTTTCATGTTTCTCTCTAGCCAGTTACTTTTAATGAGGTTTCGTTGTGGGATTTTTTTTCTTTTTTTCTTTTTTAGTTTGGGGAATTTTTAGACCATCAGTTACAACTATAAAATTAAAATTGTGAGTCGAGTATAAATTACTTTTATTAACCCACGTCCAAGTTCTGCTCAATTAAGCAGTACCGGGAAAAAAAAACCCTATTGTATATTTAATTACTGGCTAACAGTGCAATTGCTGTAGTGGAATTATTAGAGAAAAAAAGAAACTCATGCTGAGTATCACTAGAGAAGATAATTAATGCTATGCTTGATTTTTGAAATGAAACATCTAACTACAGCTCTTTCAAGATTCTGAAGGTCGTAGCCTCTGAGATTGACGTTAGCTATGTGAATCCAGGAAAGTTCTAGCCTCAATTTCTTCACATGTAACATGGGGACAGAAAAATTCTGAAGATTAAATGAGAAAACTCAGCAGAGCCCAGCACATTTGTTTAACCCATCATGTCTCAAGTCAGTACCCTACCCCTCAGTATTCTTTTTCACTCTACTACCAGCTGAGGCAGGTGCCTGAGCTAAGATATAGATAAGAGCTAGTGCTGTTGAGCCTTTACTACAGTGAGACACTGTTTTTATTCGTTCCCATCCATTCCCATAACAACCCTAGGTGGTATGTACTATTACTGATCCCATTTAGAAATAAGGAAGCCAAGGCACTGAGAGGGCCAGATGTATGCAGGTCAAGGTAGAACTGGGTTTAGAACCTAGCTGGTACTAGACAGAGCAATAATTACTGTACCTTTAATAACCCATCCACAATTAGAATGATAGAAGTGGAAGGTACCTTAGGTATCAATAGCTTCTAAGCCTTCATTTCACAGATGAGGAATCTAAAACTCAGAGAAGCTGAGCACCTTGCCAGGGACCAGTGAGGTTAGAGTCAAAATTAGAACGCCGGGTCATTTTTTCCTCCGTGCCTGATAGTATGTTGAGCTAGAAAGTGGGTATTACCAATTAAAGTTTTGAAAACAAAATAATAATAATATATTGTGATCCCATTTAGAAGGAAAGATGAGTATATACAGAAAATAGAACATTCTTCAGGCGGGGTAAGTTGGAAGAAAGGGGTCAATGGTGAGGGTAGATTTGGACATTTAGCTGTGAACTTAATGCTGAATATATATATGTTGATTCTCAACCTGAAGCCTATATAATGTTATAATGCAGCGTTAATTTAATAGCATATATATATATATGCTATGTCAAAATGTGAACAGTTTCTTTTTGAATGGTGAGATTAAGAGTAATTAAAAATGTGTCATTTTGCTTTTCTGTATTTTTTATTTTTTCTAAAATGAACATTGTAGAACACTGTAATCGAGAAATCATCTTTAAAGGCTTTTAAAACTTGCAGATACAATGAACATGTTTAGTCTACCTTCTAGATGCCAAGAAGTGTGTTGGAGGCATTCACATACTTCTAATTTACACACAAAGTTCTTTTGTGTTTGCACTAGTTTCTATTCATGCTGCTTTCTCTCCTGCCCCCTGGTGCTGACCGATGCCATAAAAGCCACTCTCCCAACAACTAAATTCAGGAAAAGAAGGCTGTCTCCTAAGACTTAATGCTCAATAAATCGCTAAACTGAATGATCTAGGCTTCTGGCTTCTTTGTCTTCCTTTTTTTTTTTTTTTTTTTTTTTTTTTCAGTTTTATTGAGAGATAAGTGACATATAACACTAAGTTTAAGGTATACAACAGTATTTATACACTTCTCTCTTGCAAAATGATTATCACCTTTGCGTTAGCTAACTTTCCCACCAGGGCACATATTCAGTCTTTCATTTTTGTGAATATTTAAAATCTACTCTTAGTAGTTTTCAAGTACAGCTGACTCCTGAACAACTCAGATTTGAACTGCCTGGGTCCTTGCACATGGATATTTTCAGTCAATACAACTCCGTATCAGCAAGTTCCACATTCACAGACTTAACCAACTACAGATGTTAATTAGTTGGTTATCTGCGAATGTGGAACCCCTGGATAAGAGGGCGGTTGACTATAAGGAACTTGAACATTGGTAGATTTTGAATTCTAAGATGGATCCTGAAACCAATTCCCATGGATACCAAGAGTCAAGTAGTTAAGTTCTGAGGAAGTCAAACATTATACCCAGATTTTCAAATGCATGAGAGTCAGCACTTCGAATCCTCTCGTTGTTCAAGAGGGGGTTATTACTCTCTTGAATAACTCCAGGATTACTCACCAAACTGTACTATAGACCCTTAGGAATTTATACTCTTTGACCAATATTTCCCCACCACCAGCCCCACCCAGCCCCTGTTTACCACCATCTACTCTTTGTTTCTATGAGTTCAACTCTTATGGATTCCACATTTAAGTGCTACCATGCAATATTTTTGTCTTTTGCTGCCTGACTCATTTCACTTGGGATAATCACTTCTGGCTCCTTCCTGGCGTTTACTGCCCTTCATTATGCGATGAGAGGAACTGGGATGGGATCAGTGTTCTTGGGTAAGATTTGCACCAGTGAAGATGTGAATTAGGAATTAGGGGGAGTTTTAGTAGTAGCACTATGTTTTCTCCAACCGTACTCTGGCAGCTCTCTGACAGCATTTTGTCCTGTGCACCTGAACAATAAATCTACCAATAAGGACATCTTCAACTGGGCAGCATCTCCAGCCATGCCAGGGACCACAAGGACTTAGGAGACATAGCCCGTTGCCTTCAGGATGCTGTGATCTTTAGTACAAAAAACTGAATTTAAACTCATGAAATCCCCAGGGAAAAAAATCTAAGATGCCATGAAGCAAGCGGTTGATGCATGTGCTTACACAAGTGGGTCTCTTATAAGCATCTACCCAACACCTCATTGGAGATTCCCCACAGACAGACACACAGGACACCCGCATATGGGGAACCCCAAACAGACCATGCGTACCCCACTCCGGGGTTCAGGGAAACGTGCCAGGGAATGCAGGGGTGGGCTGGGGGGAGCTGGGGGTGGCTAGGGGATGGGGCCTGGGGAGACACATCCTGGAGCAGATATGCCCTTGTAAAACACACTGGGAGGTCTCCAGGTTACCAACTTCTTTTCTGTAACCTCACCTTTTTTCAGTGCCCGGTCATGAAAGTGCTTGAATAGTGAACCTTGCAAGTGTCAGTATTAAAGTTTCCATACTTTAACCAGGTTACAATGTACCTCATAGTTGATTTTAAGGCCCCACAGTATAGTCAATGAGGTGGACCTGCTCACTTTGATTCAAAGGACTAAGATTTCTGCTTTGAGCAGGCAAAAGTCAATTCACAAAATAAATGAACAAAAAAGTGAAATCATAATCTCACTATAGGGGAGAATTCATTCTCTGATGTTCAGTAGTTATAGCTCCAAGTTGTTGCAGTTTTCTCCATATTCACTGAAGGGCCAGGGTGAAGAAAAGTAGAAATTACAAAGGATCTGTGAAGAAAACCTTAAACTACTACAGGTGGGATTTGTTTTTTAAGGCATTAGTATAAATATTATGGAAGATAAGAAAAATAATGGATTGTGCAGGGGATGAAATAGGAAGTTGCCAAAATATAAGAGTTCAGAGAGAAAAGCAACTTGGAAAAAAATCACAAATAGAAGGTATATTCTGAAAAAGATAATAAGGATGTCCTAGTAATATCAACTAGCTTAAATTCAGTTATAGAGCATTTTTCTTTTAAGATTTGTTTTATTTATTTATGCATACAAGAGCTGGGGTGTAGGCCAGAGGTGTGGGGGATGAGAGCATGCACCAGAGACAGAGTGGGGAGCAGAACAGACAGAACTACTGAAATACACTGCTGAGGGGAGCAGTAGGCAAGATAAGAAAGGTCTGCTCTTCACGTAGTTCAGCTCCCTGGTCGGAGATTGAACTTGTGCTGCAGTGGCTTTGGATTGCTTCATAGTGCTGCAACTTCACCCCTTGCACCAGAGAGGCCCTATAAGGCAATTTTTTTTTTTTATGTTATTGGGTGCATGAATAATCATCTTATCAGTGAGGCTGAAAAGTCCATAAATAGACCTACCTACATATGAGAAGTTAATATAGGATACATGTGGCCATGTCTAATAAGGGGAGGGGGGAAATAGATTTTTAAATAATTGGGTAACAAGTTACCCACTGAGGGACTGAAAAATGGAAGGATGTAGATAAGACATAGTGTTCAGTTCATGCCTCTGTGGTGGGCCCACTTTGAGAACACAGCAACATGTACTATAAGACACCTTGGGAGGCAATTTTGCCAGGGAACCTGGTTCAAATTGCTCACTGGAGACAGTGACTTGGTGAGTTGTCTTTTTAACTCCAGGTAGCACAGCAAATACCAAACCCACTCGGGGAGAGAGAAGCAATACAATGCATATTCTAAATTCTGTTCTTCCTATCTCCCCTGGGAAAGAATGTGTGGGTATGGCTGATTGAGTTTGTCTGCACCAGCTGAATGATGTCCTCATCCTCTGTCTGGGTCAAGTACACACCTCTAATTTCAGTCCCATGTTTGACTAAATCTTACCATTCTGATCGCTAGGACTTTGTGTTCTGATTCTTTGTTTGCAAACTCAGAAGCATATGAGATGCAGTGACTCTCTCTCTAAGCACTTTTACTCACCAAGTTCACTTTGTCCAGAGGCAGGTATTTTTCTGTTCTGTAACCTGGTTTCTTGAGCTGTGGTTATTGGAGCAGTTTTAAAGCACCTTTGTCAGAAGGAGACCAAACTGAAAACAGGCCCCCTTTTATAAGATACCACAAGATTTTCTTTCTTGTTTAACAAAATTAAAATTCTCCTCTACTGGTCCACTCCCCCACAAAATCACACAAACATATCACATCACCCTATTCCCAACTCTGGATATGACCGTTAATAACTACTTGTTCCAATGGATATTCAAAACCATTTATGCCCTTCATTTAAACTAGAATGCTGTGTTTTCTCCCTTAACCATGGAAAGTAAAAGCAGATCTGGTCTGAGTCAGGACTTTGTTTCTGTTAGAGAACTATTTTGTGTTTAGCTGCTACATGCCCAAGAAGTGTTGAAATTTCCAAACTCGAGAAACTGGGGAGGGGGGAGCCATTTCCCAGAACTTACCTACTACATCAACTATTTTCACTAGGACTATAATATTTTGCCTGAAGTGTAGTAAAATCTCTACAGTGTCAGCCACGGCTTTAAAAAACACATTTCAAAGCCAACTTTCTCCAAGCCTTCTTTATTCTCTATTAATAAGTTTTAATCTTTTGAATGAACACCTATTAAACTTTTAAATAACTTAATAAAACTGGCAATTATTTGATATCATCAACAGGAAGATAAAATGCTTCAAAATTCTCTTAATTCTCCTATCAAAAAATAATAACTCCTGGGGCCTCCCTGGTGGCACAGCAGGTTAAGCAACGCACTATGAAGCAAACCGCAGTCACTGCAGCACTAGTTCGATCCCTGTCGCTGACAGGGAGGGGCCCCACGTGGCATAGCAGACCTCTCCTGCCTCCCCGCTGCTGCCCTCAGCAGTGTATTTCAGTCAGTCTGCCTGTTCTACTCCCCACTCTGTCTCTGGTCAATCCTCTCACCTCCTGCGACTCTGGCCTGTACCCCAGCTCTTGTATGCATAAATAAATAAATCTTTTTAAAAAAATAATAAGTCCTATACTAAAAGTAATAATGTAGTACAGAAAAAGCACAAGTCTCACTTCCTTGTATACATTATTGAGCTTTCATTGTTACAGAGTTATTGAACTCAAACAATTAGCAATTAAAAGAGTTCATCTTTCTGAAGAAAGGATGGAAGAAAGAAAATTAATATTAAGAAGATATTAATATTAAGAAGTTAGATAACATGTATCTAACTCCATTTAGTCTTCACATATTTAATAACATAATCACTGGCTACATACTATTTCAATATAATGCTTTTTTTAAATTAAAAGAACAGAAAACTGTTGCTTAAAACAGGACAGATGTGAAATGTCACTTTCTCTTGTCTTGCTTCTACCCTGGCTCAACCCCAACTCTAAAGTTTTGATGCTATTTATGGAATTTGTCTTCTTAGTAATTAATATTGGAAGAGGTTCTTATATTGCAAACTGCAAGCAGAAATGCAGGATTTGATTGTCAAAGATCACAGAGGTAACATTTGAGCATAAACATTTTACATGTGATTAGTCCACCCCACTTTACAAATGCCTTCACATTCGGTATTTTTTTTCAGTCCTCACTAAACCCTTGTGAAGCTGAATGGCCACAATATGTGTGTTTTGAGAATAGAAAGTGATGGAGACAAGGAGCCCAGACCTAAGCTCAGGTGTGACACTTTACTCTGGCTAACTAGCAGCTTCCTTCAGAGGTATCAAACTAGGGTCTGAACTCTGTCACACTGTGCACACTTCTCTCTTCCCGATTCCCAGATTTAATCTGTCACCGCATTCTGTCTTCTCAGTATTTCCCAAAATTCTCAGTATTTCTCCACTCTCTTGCCACTCAGCATCTGTCATTTGGATGGTCATAATAGCCTTCTAAGCAGCATTTCCCACCCATATATTGTGTCATTCAAATGCATCTTTCCCACAACCAACAAACATTCATATGTAGCTCTGATCACAAAATCTTACAATGGCTGTCCATAATTGCAATCTACCCCCTAAAATAAATAAACTACTGACATTCACAGTCCTCCATGATCCCTGCTCAGCTCACCAAATTCATGCATATTTGTCACTCCCAAGCCCTGTCTGTACTCACGTTTTCCCTCTGCTGGGGTGCCTGCCCTCCACTCACCTTCCTAGATGATGTCTATTCCTCTCTTGAGGTTCAGCACAGGTGTCATCTCCCCAATATACTTTACATGCACTCCTCTCCAGCCTGCCTCAGAACCTTCATCTGTGTTCTTAATAAGACCCTGTGATTCAGGCCTCCCTGGTGGCGCAGTGGGTTAAGCAACGCACTATGAAGCAAACCGCAGCCACTGCAGCACGAGTTCGATCCCTGCTGCCGACCAGGGAGGAGACCCACATGGCGCAGCAGCAGACCTCTCCTGCCTCGCCCACTGCTCCCTTCAACAGTGTGTTTCAGTAGATCCATCTGTTCTGCTCCCCACTCTGTCTCTGGTGGATCCTTTCACTATCTATACCTCTGGCCTGTACCCCGGTTTTTGTATGCATAAATAAATAAATCTTAAAAAAAAAGACCCTGTGATTCTTTATCATTTCACTTATTGTCTATATTTATTAAAAATTAGGGGTTTTTTTTCAGCATCCTATGGAAAAAGGTCTCTGGTGTCTTTATTGCTTCCATATTTTTTTGTTACTATCCTTAAGATAGTAACAATTGCCTACTGTGTAAGAATTAAAAAAAGAAAAGATCTCATTCTATTAGAAAAAACAGTGAAATGATGAGATAGCTCAGTTTCTATTTTATTCATCTTAGCTATAAGTGCTATTTATCACAGATAAGTCTATATAAAACTAAGAAAGTATAAGGTAATGGGAACATTGATGGTTATTTTGAAATGAAAAAAGAACCAGATCTCAACATTTTTTTAAAGAGAACTATCTGCTTAGAGGAAAAATGTTATGGAAAATTTTAAGAAATTTTGTATCCTAGAGAAAATAGCTAAAAAGGCTGCATTGTCTTTATTCTTTTTTTTGCATGTAATTAATTTTTCTGTTTAACTTATTTGTGTTGATATAAAATTGGCAGATGACATTCTATATTTTTTAAGATATTACACCATGTTGAAATATTTATACATTGCAACAGGATTACTACTGTAGCCTTAGCTAAAATCTCATGTCATATAACTATCATTTCTTTTTTTGAGGAAAACTAAGATCTAGTCTTTTAGTAACATAAAGCTCTGTTTTCTATCTATCTCCTCAGCTAGATTGTAAGCTCCTTGAGAGTAAGACAATATCATTCATCTGTATATTTCCAGTACTTGACACAATACCTGGCACAAATTTAAAATATTAATAAGACAAAAAGTTTTTGGGCCTCTGGTGGCACAGTGGTTTAAGTCTCAGCGCTATCAAACTATCACCAGCCACTGCGGCATGAGTTCAATCCCCCAGCAGGGAGCTGACCCACATGGCACAGCAGACCTCTCCTGTCTCACCTGCTGCTCTCTTCAGCAGTGCATTTCAGTAGATCCACCTGATCTGCACCCTACTCTGTCTCTGGTGAATCTTCTCACCCCCCTCCCACACCTCTGTCCTACACCCCAGCTCTTGTATGCATAAATAAATAAAATAAATATTTTTAAAAAGAAGAAAGTAAATAAAGTTACTGACATCCGATCCTGCACAAATAGAGAATATTAGAAGATAACATTGAAACAATATTGGTGAATCTGTTGGTGATAAAAATACAAGTGATCAAAAGATGCTTTAAGAAACAGTCCAGAGGGCCTCCCTGGTGACGCAGCAGGTTGAGCATCACACTGTGAAGCATGGGCCACACAGCAGCGCGTGAGTTCCATCCCCGGCAAGGGAGGGGAACCCACATGGCGCAGCAGACCTCTCCTGCCTCACCTGCTGCTCCCCTCAGCAGTATATTTCAATCAATCTGCCTGTTCTGCTCCCCACTCTGTCTCTGGTGAATCCTTTCACCTCCCTTGTCTCTGGCCTGTACCCCAGCTCTTGTATGCATAAATAAATAAATGTTAAAAAAAAAAGAAAGAAAGAAACAGTCCAGAGAAGAGCATTGACAAAAATTCTAAATGAAGATAGTGTACTATTAAGTTGGCAGTCAGGGGTAAGAAGTTATTTCAAAAGTACCATTGAGCAGTGCCAACCAATCACCCAATGCCCCAAACTTAGGAGACTCAGCAAAAGCACAAGCTGTCCTAGGACATGGCAGATTTGTTTTCAGATCACAAGTCAGACACGAGGACAAAAATGGAAGTAGACAAGTTTTTAAAAGCAATAACTCATCAAGAATTCCTTTGACATCTATAAAACCCTTTGTCATCCTTTGGTTCTCCCTTATTATTTATGGGTGTCCAACTTCTCCTTCTCTTCATAGGTTTCCAAATGTCTCTTTCCTTCTTCCTCTGCCTTCTAAGGTCTCCTTACATTTGTTTCTCATTATGTTGTTTGCAATAAGGTTACCATTAAATTTAAAACCTCCTGGAAAACTCTGTGGACTACTGTATATCTCTAATTGTGGAAAGCACATGAAACACATAAGTCCCTGCCTTAATGTGTCACATTGCCTGTTTGTTCCCACTCTTCCTGTTACCTGGAAACCTTCCACCTGGTCATACCTTATCCATCCCTCAAGTTTCAGCTCAAGTATCTATGTTAAATTTCCCCCAACCCTAGAGACAAAGACAGAATAGCCTGTTTTCTGTTCTGTGCTTCTGAGGCAAACTTGCTTAGACAGCTAGAATAACTTTTGTAACACGGTTTGATACTTATTTGTTTACTGTCTCCTCTATTAGATGCTAAACTCCTGAGAACTTTGTATCCCTGCACTTATTGATGCCTAAAACATTGTAGATGCTCAAGAAACATCCTACAGTTTTATTGGTCCACCCAGCAATTCCACTCCTAGGAAACTACCTAAAAGACAGAAAAACAGTAATAAACTAGAAAACCTGCATTCCTATGTTTATTGCAGCACTATTTTACAATAGCTAAGATATAGAAAAAACCTAAATGCCCAAAATAGATGACTGGATCAAGATGTGGTATATATACACAATGGAATACGACTAAGCAATCAAAAGATATTCATGCCATTAGCAGCAACATGGATGGAGCTAGAAGGGAATATCCTCAGTGAAGTAAGTCAGACGGAAAAAGAAAATTAAGAGATGATATAGTGATATTGGAGAAATATAGGGAAACCAAACAAATGGTAAAAAATAAAAGGGGGGCTATAAATAATCAAAGAATCACTAATCACAAAGTCTAATTCTTAGACTTTATGAAAAATACGCTGGTTACCAGAAGGGACACATACATTTGAAAATGATTCTTCCTTTTCCTAAAATTTGAGAGTGTGATGCTTCTGCAATAGTGTCACCATCCTTTGCTTCATGTTCCTGCTGGTTAACATGTTTCATCTTTTTTACAATAGACTGTAAGGGCAATCTGGGTCTGAGTCACTGTGAAAGCACCTGCCCATTGTTCCCCCATAGTCATTCCCCAACAGCTCTTACTCCAAGTAAGCACTCGCAATATACTTAACAAATGAACACCAGAAGGCCCACAACATACCATCAAGGAACTCTGCAACTGATGGAAAGTGAAAGTGGTCATTGGCATTTGCTCGGATTACACCGCTGGCCCCTCCAGGTAAAGTAGAGCATGCTGTCTCCCAGCCATCAGACTTTCTGAATCATATTAAACACAAGGACTGTGCACATTGCCAAACAGAAAATAAGGAATTTTAGATTTCTGTTTGTTGAAACCAGGTTGTTAGGTGATAATCTAAAAATAATCACTGTGGTAGAGGCTTCTAAGTTTTGGAAGCCATTAGGCTCAACTCTGCTCTGGAGTCCTAATCTATAAAACAAAACTTAAGAATGTTCTGCAAGGGACTCTTACAAGGATTAAATGAGCTGATTCACAGAAAAAACCTATAGCAAGGTGAATGAATAAAATGATGTTATAATGAAGTGTGGTAGTAATATATTTTACTCTCTACATTTTAGGAAGTTCATTATTAAACCAAAAATCTAAGAAGACAAGATTGTTTCATGTGCTAGCTATCAAAATTGCTAGGAAAGTTTGACTTGGAAAGATTCAGAGAATGCATAATATTCATTTGTTAAAATCTGTAACATTCACAAAGGGAAGAGAGAGCAGAAATTTCTGTCACTCCAAAGCTGCAATAATACCAACAGTGATTCTATTATAGTGATAAGTTACAAATTTTTCTCCACTTGAAGAGAAAACTTTATAACAATTGGGCTATCCAACTATGGACTGGAAAATTGGTATAAGTTTGCTCATTGGACAGGCTCAGGCAAAGCCTGAAAGCTATGTAGGAGATGCTAACAGAAGCTCTGTGTGGGCGGACAGTCTCAATGGCAAGGAAATCTCATTCCGAGGCAAAGATCAGAATGCTGTTGTCCAGAAATTCATAAACACATTAGAAAGTTGAGTAAAGAAAATCTTGCACTAGATCATTAAGTCTAGAGTGGCACAGATTAATCTATCAGCTGTAATGATTTAGTTCTACTCACAGTCATGTAGGTACAAAGGACCTTGAGGGGTGTGGAAGGATAAACAATTAAATGTAAATTTAAATGAAGACGAATGAAGGCAAAAATGAAGACGAAT
The DNA here is from genome assembly GCA_019455555.1 of Galemys pyrenaicus. Taxonomy (NCBI): domain Eukaryota; kingdom Metazoa; phylum Chordata; class Mammalia; order Eulipotyphla; family Talpidae; genus Galemys; species Galemys pyrenaicus. The sequence goes on along the minus strand of JAGFMF010011406.1, from coordinate 8,345,270 downwards.
GCTGCAGGAAAAATGTAAAGTAGAATAAAAAGATATAAAGAGTTTGTAAGAAAGTTTCTCTGTTGGTGTATGAGGGAAGATTTCTGAACAGATGAGGTTGAAGAGAGATGAATGAAATGATTATTAACATTTTTATCATATTACAAGTACATATGCAAAATAAATATTTGTTCCAAGTTTTTTATTTTGTTAATGTAATTTTCTATTCACAAAAATTTAATATATCGCTTTTGATTTTTTTTTGTCATGTGTGTGTCTGTGTGTGTGTACCTTGAAAAAGAAATAAAGAGATTATGAGGGGAAAAAGGACTAAAGACAGGAAGGAAGAAAAAGTATTAAGGCAAATGTTTTGGAGAGTAGATAAACATGGTTTTAATTCTATCTCAGTCATTAACTAATTATTAAGTGAGCAAGTGATTAAATCTCTCAGAACTAGTTTCCCCTTTTATAGATTGAAGTTAGTAATCCATTCCTAGTAAGGCTGTTGTGAAGATCATAAGTATCCAATAAGTGAGGGAGTATCTAATAGTTGCAACTATTGCTGAAAGTTCTCCTAAACCAGTGTTCCTCAAACATTTATGTACATATGAATCACCAGAAGATCTTATTGGAAGCGCATTTCCATTCAGTACACTTGAGCCAGAGTCTGAGCTTCTGCATTTCTAACAAGTTTCCAAATAACGCAGATACTGGTTGAAGATTCTAAAGTCTTCCAACAAAGTCCTTTACAGAGGCTACTTAAAAACCAATTTATAACTGAAGTCTATTTTCAGAAGAATTATGATAGAACTACACAGAATTTGCAAGATGGGAGAGAAGACTATCCCTTAGAAACTCAAATCTAAAAATATCTTAACTAGGTCAATGTTTCACCAGATGAAATTTATTTACAGCTACTGTTGCTATCTAAGGAAGCTAAACCTCAGATGGGTAGAAAATGGTGCATAAAGAAATGCAAATCAAAACCACTATGAGATACCACCTCACCCCAGTGAGAATGGCACATATCAAAAAAAGTAGCAACAACAAATGTTGGCGAGGATGTGG